>VUQK01002302.1:442-11950 GCA_015106715.1 Bujurquina vittata
ATCATGTGTTAAAAAAAACCAAAAAACCCAAAAAAAAAAAATTTGGGAAAATTTGTCAAGTTCCCCCCCCCCCCCAAAAAAAAAAAGTAAAGCATACTTGCCTCTAACACTAAACCCCACCTTCTAGCGTCTCTCCATCATCATCCCCATCCCCCACCTGTGCTTCTCTACCTGTCCTGCCAGAGGTGAAGGTACACTCCTGGTCAATCTCCGGTTCAGCCCAGGGTCTAATGTTGCAGGGGAGGCATGCATTATTCAGCTGGGCTGAACAATAGAGGCCAGACTAGCTCTACAGCTGCCGTGCAGCAGATAGATAAGACAGCACACCAAATTATTCATGATGGAGGAATGGAAGGATGGAGTGGACGTTAAATGGAAACTGATGAAATCATACCGTACCAGTGTCACATCTGAGTGAATGAAATAGATGATACGTACAAATAAAAGTTAACTGTCACGAAGGGGAGTTACTACTTTCTTGAAATCTCATCTAAAAAGTTGAGCCTTGAAAAATGTAATCACACCAACTGCTAACATTACAGACAGCTACAGTCCCACCTCCACAACAAAGAAACCTCTGTGAACCCTTTGAATTACCAGGATTTCTGCACTGATTACTCATAAAATGTGGTTTGAGCTTCATATGTCACAATCTGACAGATGCACTTTGTGATTAATCAGTGCAGAAATCCTAATAATTCCCAAGGATTTTCCAACCTTTTTGACCCCCCCCCCTTTTTTTTTGCAACAGCACAATCACTTCAGGCCTCAGATGAGAAATCCTGCTTCTGTTTTAAGATCAAAATTTTATTCCCTTTATTTCCCTGAAAATTTCTCTCAAGCAGGTTTTAGGGGCCTCTTGCCTTCTCAGTGGCAGCAGATTTGTATTACCTACTTGTATTACCTAACACTTACCTGCAGCACTTGCGTATCCTTCTGTTAAGGCCAAGACAAACCACAGTGTGCTATGATGTTAAAGCAAAGGCCAGGAACCACTGAGGGAGTCATAAATCAGAATCAGCCGGGCATCAGGTGAAAGTTTTCCCAGCCGGGGGCAATATAAAGTATTCATTTTGCTTGAATGAATACACAGAAACTGTGTGCTGTCTGTAATGCATCACGGATCTAGACAGAGGTAATCAGGTGGAGATAAGGGCATGAGGTGTCTGTGTGTACTTAGACGGGAGCAGCACGGAACTGTCCACGAACTGCCAACTACATACACCACACACACACACCATATGGCACAGGCCAAACAATGCCAAAGCATATAACAGCCTGTCAAATGCACCATGAAGATTTCTTGTTCTTTCCTTTGAATTTTAAACAGTGGAGCACGTTGTTGCGTCTCTGATTTCAGCACCTCTTAATGCACCAGAATGGCAATAACCAATTTCTTCCGCTTATCCTTTTTAGGGTACAAGAGGGGCTGGAGCGTGCCCTGGATGTCACATACCCTGCCAGAGAGACAGACAACCATTTGCACTCACATTCACACTTATGAGGAATCACCAATTAACCGAACTCCACCAAGTCTATGTTTTTAAACTGTGGGAGCAAACTGGAATACCTGGAGAAAACCCACGGCGAGAGAAAGGCCAAGGTGGATTCAAACCTTCTTGCTATGAGGCAGCAGTGCTAACCACAGCTAGCCACTGTTCTGCAATAGTATAATGTTCAATCCAATATGTGCACATCTGGCTCATCTTCACCCAGTGCTCTGAATTGTGGTTGCTGCTTGTTTTACAAAAAAGATACAATTAAAAAAAAATTAGCTTATCATAAATAACTACAGTGAGTATAAAATAGACACTTTTCTAATTGTCCTGACACACAAACATTTGCACACACTGGTAGAGATGGCTGACAAGGTGTATTTCCTGGGAAACAATGGTCCTTAATTTTCTTGCAATATATTTTCCATCTAATGTGCAGCTGTGCTTGCTGAGGAGCAGGCTATGCAACTGTGCATGATGCACACTCTAGAGCAGTGGTTCTCAAATCCAGGCCTCATGCCCCCCTGTCCTGCAGGTTTTAGATGTGTCTCTGCTTCAACACACCTGAGTCAAATATAGAAGTCATTAGCACGACTCTGGAGAACTTGACTGCATACTGAGGAGGTAATTCAGCCATTTGACTCAGGTGTGTTGGATCAGGGACACATCTAAAACCTGCAGGGCAGGGGGGCACGAGGCCTGGATTTGTGAAACCACTGCTCAAGACACACACATGCGCGCACACACACACACACACAGCAGATTAACTTACAGATGCAGAAGCACCACAGCTATAAGGGTCCACTCTGGAGTTTTATGGATGATGTTTTTGTTGGTGAACCTGTGAACAAAAAGCACCACTGCTACATTACAGGTACAGGCAATAAATACCTAAACAGCTTGAAGGGTGTGTGTGTGTTTGTGTGTGTTGGATTGAATGCATATACAGTAAATAGGCTGGTTTTTATACAGCAAATTTTTATAGTGGATGCATGGCAGTTAATATCTTGCCCAGGGACATTTCTGAATTCAGGCAGGAGCAGCCAGGGATTGTATCACAACTCGCTGCACGTTCTGAGCAACAGCCACAATAAAACTATGAGTCTCTCTACAGATAGTGGGGAAAAAAGGCTTCATTCTAATTATACATAAACTAGAAAAATACATTTTCCTGCAGGCTGAGAGCAACAACCAAAACACACTGCACACAGTAATGATTTATGGCTTTCTGACAGCACTGCGTATATTCTTTGGTTTGAGCCTCTTGTTAGCGGGGCCTCTTGACAGCACAAAGACAATTCCCGGAAGCAGGACTCTGGCGCTGTTACTCTGCAGCCTGATGTGCTTTTAAATCACAGACACAGTGATTTAACAGCAGGTCTGTTGAAAACATCCCAACCAGCCAATGGGAGTCCACAGTGTGTCTAAGGCAGGAAATGCTCAATTCTGGCACAAGACTTTTTTTTTTTTTTTTTAAAAACAGCTCTATCATTCTTGTAGCCCTTTTAACTGAAGACACACTTGAAGCGGTAAAAGGAGCCAGCATATAATAACATTACAAATGGCTTAATTTAATTTAGCTGCTTCACTATCCTGGCATCATGCATGCTTTCATGCAGGTACACTTGGAGAAGGAGGACTGTTGCGGTTATCAGTAACAGCCTTTTACTATCAAACACCTATAGATATACAGGTGTTACAGTATGAAATACACAATATTTTGTAACAGTTATATTTCTGTGCAGCAGATTAGACTATTAAAAAAAAACAGAGGGCTCTTTAAAGCAGACACTCTGTCCCATCATATTAAAAAGGTACAGATGTCATCAGATTTTAAACATTTACAGGAAGCCAACAAAACCAATGCTCTTGTTGTACTTCATGTCTGCCTGCAGGGGGGAGCAAAGGTCATAAAAAATGTGTTGTGGAATTTAGATCAAATCCATTCATTAATAATTACACATTTTACTCATTTCTCTGGTGATCCCAATCCTGTTCTATGCAGCTTGGTTTATCAGTGTTTTTCAGTCCATCTAATGTGTTGATAACAGTTACTGATTATAAAGTAAGTATAAAAAAGTTGGCCCACTGGGTAAAATGGTAATAAAACAATGTAATGACTTGCAAATCTAATAAACCCATATTTTATTTACAACAGAACACAGAAAACATGTCACATGTTGAAACATGCACCAGTTTAAGAAAAATATTAGCGAATCTCCATGACTTTTACAATGCAAGGCTGAAAAAAAAAAGAGAAAAAAAAAAACAAACCCTGAAAAAGACATCTAGATAGGAGTAAATGCCGCTCTAAAACCTGTATATATCTTTCAGCACTGATGGTGAATTTCCAGATGGGCAAGCTGCTGGTTGCACTAATGCCCCCCGCCCCGTCATAGATGCAGGCTTTTGAACAGAGTACTGATAACAAGCTGGAAGGTCCTTCTCTTCTGAGACATTCAGTCTTCACAATTTTTCCCTAAGGAACATAATTCTGAAATTGTTTCAGTTTTTTGCAGACTGGTGAACCTCCGCCCATGTTTACATCTGAGAAGCTCTGCCTCTCTAAGATGCTCTTTTATACCCAATCATGTTACTGACCTGTCACCTATTAACCTAATTAGCTGCAATATGCTCCTCCAGCTGTTTATCAGAGCCACTTTTCTAGCCTTTTGTTGTCTCTGCTCCAACTTTGAGATGTGTTGCTGCCACAAAATTCAAGATGAACTCCTATTTTTCATAAAATTGTAAAATGTCTCAGTTTAACAATGTTTTCCATGTTCTATGGTGAATAAAATGTCTGTAATTTTTTTTAAATTTAGATTTTTCATAGTGTCCCAACTTTTTGCAGCTGGGTTTGTGTAGCACGGATATAACAAATTAAGAAAGGAATGTTTAAGAAAGGCTGACACATCCCATGTTGCGAGACAGCATTTGCAAAAGTGAAAGAAACAGTTTCTGAAGGTAACGGGACAGCATGCCACAGCAGCAGAGCTGTAAACTGCCATTCAGTTACATAGAAACAGTCGAGTTTCACTATTATGCATCTGAACCTTATATGAACTTACACAATCCATGGCCCAGTTTCAACACTACATTTCCTTTCCTTCAGAGGATTAAAATGAAAAGCACTTTTGATACATTTCTAGAGCTGATTTGCTAAAATTAACCCCCCACCCCCAGAACTAAGTGTGTGTGTGTATGTGTATGTGTGTGTCCTTTGTGGAGGCAGACTTGCAGAAAGTGCACATAGGAGCTCGTGTGTAGTGTACTCACCTGAACGTCCTCACCAGGTTGTTCAGGTCGGTAGAGATGTCACTCATGTTGAGATGCAGTGGACCTACAATGTTTCTGAGACTGCACAGCACACAACCACAAAGAGGGAAGACAATTTTAACAAAAGCACTTTAACATTACCTCTGCCCAGTCACAGGATCCAAATATCTGATAATGGTCCGGATTTATTTGTGATATTTTCTTGAGAACATCACATTGTCTCCCTTTTTTTCTTATTTCAATGAAACATTTATTTGTAAAGAAATAATCAAATATGTCTCAGTTTGACCCAGTTTTAAAGGTTCATCTCATGTAAAGAAACTAACGAGGCTCTGTGTGTCATGTCCACATAATAAAAAAACAAAAACGCACCAGCTGGAGAGCTTCTCCACTGTGATTCGTTTCTGGATGAGTTCCTGAGAATGAGAGTCAACAAGAGGCAGGGCTGGATCCTTGATGCGTTCCTGGACTGTCACCTGGTGCAGGGAGGGTTCAAAAACAAACCTGACTACATAATCTCAGCTATTTTGAAGTGTTTGTATGTGAAGTTTTTTACAGAAGCGCCCCCGTGAGGACACAAACTTTGAAAGCAAGTCCTTTTAATTTACACTCACCTGGTTTACATTCAGCCCCTCTTCCTCTTCAGGCAGAATCCACGTGCCCTTATAAAACTGCCTGACCCTGAGCTCCAGCTGCTGGGTGTCCCTCCGTAGCCTCTCATAGTCTGGAGCTGCAGCCGACGGCCTCTTCTGCTCCGCAGCATTGTCCACCGTCACCTCGTCCTCGAGGTCATCTTCATCCAACTCTTCTTCTTCCTCTTTTCCTTCTTCTCTTACCTCAGCATAGGGAGAACCCAGGGAATGATCGGAGCCATACAGGAACGTTAGCGTCTCATTGGTACACCACTCTTTTAATGTTTTTTTCAAGCACTCGAGAAGATTCAGCCGCACCGAGTCAGGTCTGGCTTCAGCATGGTTCTTCAGTAGATCTCGCAGGCCTGCCGCCCCCCTTTTGCTCATACCCACCTGGGTGATGTTGAGGCCTGGCTGGTTGTGGCTGTTCTGATTAGTAGCATTCAGAGCAGAAGCAGGCAGATGTTTGCTTTCTGCTGGATGGTTTGAGTGAGGAGTGTTGTGAGTGAATGGCTCTGATAAACTGCACAAACTCATCTTAGTTGTAGGCTCTTCCACATCGAGGAGCTCAGATAACTCTCTCTCTTGTGGCACTGCCTGGTCACTATGTGTTCTCTGCAGCTCTGTGGGTTTTCCCGCATCAATTCTAAATTCAGTTTTACACACAAGTGACTCTTTTCTTTCCTCACCTTCTCTCATTCTTCTCCGCTCCTCTGTATTCCGACTTTGAGGATGTTCAGTCTTCTCTTCATATCCCTCTTTGGTGTGTTTCTTTCTCATCTCAGACATTCTTTGTTGCCCTTTCTCATCCTCATCTGAGCATTTAGGCAGGTCACCCCAGTGCACCCGGGGTCTCTGCTGCTTGGAGACCACGCTGGAGACAAAATCCTGCTCCTGTTCGTTGTCACTGACGTCACTGTGGCTGCCTCCTGCCGGAAGCTCCTTAGAGCTGCAAAGGTCCTCATGCTGAGCAGCCAACGGGTTCTCGATGTCCTCCTCTTTTAGACGCCTCTGAGACAGCATCACCTCCTCACCAGAGCTCCCACTGGGTGCACATATGTAACCCTGGATCAGTCTTTTTTAAGAATGAGGCTAAATTTGGAAAACTGGAAACAGTAATGCTAGTACATACCCATTTCCTTGCTTCAACAACTTAATTTCAGGAGGACTGAGAGAGTACCGGAGCAGACACATTATAAAGAACATCACTACACTGAATGATTTGATCAATCAGGTGATTTAGGGCAGAGATGAGAAGCAGCACACACACCTTTCATGTTGCCGAAGCCAAAGAGGCGTCTTTGGTATTTGTAGCTCCAACGCTTTGGAGGCTTTGTAGCAGAAATTACTGCAAAAGCACTAAACATAAAAGTAGTAAAGACCCAAAATGTTTCTTTAAGCAGCTCTTGGTTAGTGTCAAAGATCTTTTTTTATAAAAGCTTCATGTAGAAACACTCACCTTGCGCTCTGTGATGTCGTACACTTTATTTGTCTTCGTAGAAATTTTGTATTGTTGAGTTGGAATCTAGAAAGTGAACAGCAGCATGGACTCAAGCATTACATATGACACGTGAGGATGTTTATTATTTGCAAAGAACTGCAATGTCAGTGGTCTTACGTGGCCCAGTTTATTAGGACAGATGGGATAACCACACAGTTTAGCAATGCATCTCTCCTCCACAGCATCTCTGTAATTAGCTGGGGTGATCATCTTGGCCTGTGAAGAAGAGAGAGCTTGGTTACTTTGACTTTGCAGCTTTTGTTTTCTACTTTGAATTTGTATAAAGTGAATATTTTCAGATTAACTGGAAATCGTATTAAGCAATCTCATCTGTGCCATAATCATATAACCGGCAGGTTATTACAGGTAATCCTGTATTAAAAGGTCCATCCAGCTACCCTCATATTCAGTTCAGGGTGGTGCTGGAGTCTATCCCAAATGTCATAGCGTGAGAGGGAGAGTCCACCCTGGACAGTTTGCCATTTCATCAAAAGGCTAACGAACAGACGCACACATCTATTCACACCTCAGCCAATTTAGAATCAACAATTAATCTAACAGGCAAGAAAGTCTGGCTGTGGTGAACTTCCTTCAGAATATACCCATTAGATCCTTCTTACTGTGAGGTGAAGCTGCTAACCTCTGCTAACAGTAATGCACTGTGTTAAAATTCATAATAAGTCTGAATAACACACTATAAATCCAGGCCAGACATACACTATATTGCCAAAAGTATTCACTCATCTGCCTTTACATGCATATGAACTTGAGTCACATCCCAATCTTAATCCATAGGGTTTAATATAATGTTGACCTTTGCAGCTATAACAGCTTCAACTCTTCTGGGAAGGCTTTCCACAAGGTTTAGGAGTGTTTATGGTCATTTCTGACCATTCTTTCAGAACTACATTTGTGAGACAAGAAGGCCCGGCTCACAATTTCCGCTCTAATTCATACAAAAGGTGTTCTATAGGGTTGAGGTCAGGACTGTGCAGCCCGGTCAAGTTCTTCCACACCAAAAATCCCTCATCCCTGTCTTTATGGTCCTTGCTTTGTGCACTGGTGCTCAGTCACGTTGGAACAGGAAGGGGCCATCCCCAAACTGTTCCCACAAAGTTGGGAGCATGAAATTGTCCAAAATGTCTTGGTATGCTGAAGCATTAAGAGTTCCTTTCCCTGGAACTAAGGGGCCAAGCCCAACTCCTGAAAAACAATTCCACACCTTAATCCCCCCTACACCAAACTTTACACTTGGCACAGTGCAGTTAGACAAGTACTGTTCTCCTGGCAACCGCTAAACCCAGATTTGTCCATTGGATTGCCAGACAGAGAAGCGTGATTCATCACTCCAGAGAACACGTCTCTACTGCTCCAGAGTCCAGTGTTGGCGTGCTTTACACCACTGCATCTGACTCTTTGGATTCTGGTTGGTGATTTAAGGCTTGGATGCAGCTGCTCAGCCATGGAAACCCATTCCATAAAGCTCTCTATGCACTGTTCTTGAGCTAATCTGAAGGTCACATGAAGTTTGGAAGTCTGTTGGCGACGTCTGCGCACTATGCACCTCAACATCCGCTGACCCTCTTTTGATTTTTACATGGTCTACGACTTCATGGCTGAGCTGTTGTTGTTTACAATCACTTCCACTTTGTGCAATATTTAGTAATGAGGAAATTTCACCACTGTGTTGTACAGGTAGCATCCTATCACGGTACCACGCTGGAATTCACTGAGCTCCTGAGACCAACCTATTTTTTCACCAATGACTGTAGAAGCAGTTTGCATGCCTAGTTGCTTCGTCTATACACATGTGGCCATGGAAGTGATTGGAACACCTGAATTCAATGATTTGAATGAATGACTGAACACTTTTGGGAATATAGTGTAGGTTATGTGCGCCCAATCACACAGAGCTCATGGCTGTTATACCACTGTAAACTGCAGATGAAGCTATGTTTAGAGACTGTAAGCGTCTAATCAAATCATGGCAGAAAGAGGCAGGATTAGTGTGAGAGACTTGGCAGTGATGTAATGGTAACAGGACCAGTGTATGGCAGACAGAAAAAAGAAAATTTACCTAAAGCTTGTGCCATGTCTAAATTCACCTGTGATACATACACAGTCAGCTAGAAAGTCCTCAGCCACACTGTCGTCCAGCAGGCGCTCCACCACCTTCAGAGCTCTCCTCTCCAGCTCCAGTTTCTCCCTCAGCTTCTCCTTCAGCTCCTCTCGCCTGACACAAAGCACACATTTGAATAAGTGTTTGTGTTTACTCCACAACCAAGCAGTTAATGGTTAACGTGTAAAGCCAGCAGGGCATTAGCACTGAATTATCCAAGCCTCGGGTTTCGCACCTTCTTGCCTCTTCCTCTGCGGTCAGCGCTTTCACTCGTTTCCCACCTGCCACATAAACAGTAAAAAGTACTGAATCTCTGAGGTGCTCAACCAGCCACTGAGCAACAACACAAACCAGCTGCGGTATATCAGAAAACACGTTTGGCTGCCCCAGCGCTGCAAACACGTCCCTAAAACCGGACACATAAATAACCAAAATGACCACCACTGTTAACGAACCCTTGTTGGAAGCTCTTTTGGAGCCCCCGCTCCGTCTCCTCTCCTCCGTCTCCATGCTGCTTCTGTTTTCTGCGTTTTCAACTTTGACCTGTGACGTGTCTCACGCTACGGCAAGCCCGGGCGGTCAATCGCAGCTTTCAGTGCGCTTTGGTTGGTTTTCACCTGGTTGTTCGCGGAAGGGAAACGGAGGTGGAGGGTCTGCTTCAGCGCCGTCCTGCTTGCATCCACAGCGGCAGCGCTTAGCGGCGATCACTGTGTTCGGCTGGCCAGGATATCAGTGACTGTCCCGCTAATTCAGAGGAGGATCAGCATCCGTCCTGCTCTGCCGTGTTTACAGCCACACGTGGACCTGACCTTTGACATCTGTGAACGAGCAGCTCTTTGATTATCAGCTAAGATTGCGGGCTGTAGTTGAAGTGACCCAGTCTGAGGATAACGCCCGTAAGAAGACAGCAGGGATGGCTCTAGAGCAGCTGAGTGAGGTGGTCCAAAGATGCGTGAGTATTTAACACATCCCTTCCTTAAGGCTGATATTCACCCCTAAACAGCATGGTCAGCACTGACCTGGATGCTTTCATACATGTGTACCCACAGCGCAAATGTGCAAAAGCCCCCTTCAATACGGGAAGCAACACAGAAAACAATTATAGACCGTGATCTGGAGTCGTGTTGTGTCCCTCAACAGAGCATCGTCCAGATGTTTTCTATCATTTTATAAATTATTTGTCTCATTTTCATTGTTGTGCTGCTATTTGTTGCCTTGAGGCGACTGTGTGTTGTAATTTGGCGCTATATAAAGAAAAATTACTTTCAAAACTGAATTTCATTTCATTTCATTTCATGGCCATTTTATCTCATTTTTTCTCATTCTTTATTTCTCTTCATTTCCATTTCTTTTGCATCCCATTTTGGTTGTTTTGTGGGTCTCTGTATGGAATGTATTCAGTTCAGTTCATTTTTATGTGTATAACAGCAGTTTGAAACAACAGTTGCCTCAGATGCTCAAGACCCTGCAGTATTTGACAGAAACCCCAACAGTCTGAGGATCATCTATGAACTTGGTGATGGTGGGAAAGAAAAATTCCCCTTTAGCAGGAAGAAACCTCCAGCAGAACCAGGCTCATGGAGGGGCTAGCCCTCTGGTGGGACTGGACGTAGGGTGCCGAGAAAGAAAAGGGGAAAAAAAGAGAGCATAGTGAAACAAGAGACTGTGGGAGTGGGAAGACAAAATTTAATGACATGCAGCAGTGGTAAATAAATGCGCTGGGAATGAAGAGGGGAGTAGAGGAGAAGTGTTCGGTCATCATGGGAAATCTTCCAGCAGCCTGAGCTGCAACATAATTAAGGGATGCATCAGGGCCACCTGATTCAACCTGAAAAAGCCTGATCCTAAAAGTAGAAAAGGTGTCTGTCACCTATGTGAGTTTTAGTTGCACCTTAACATCCAGTCTCTAGCCCGCGTGGTCTTTTAAGAGGAATGAAATTCCAGTGATAGGCAAGGGAGGGGCTTTGTCAAGAAAGGATAAAATGCAAAACAACACATGCAAGCAGAGCCATACCACTGAATTCCAGTCTGATCCTACTGTTCATAAGAGCCTTTTATGTATCTTAAATGAGTTTAAAAATTGAATCTGGACCATGTAAATTAAAGGTTATACAATGATCACATCACAAGGCCATATTCAGGAGAAAAACTGTTACTAAATTAGGACTGATTTGAGACCGATTTGTTGTCTGTCTTATCTGTTTGGCTGCAGTTTAGTGTAACATTGAATTCTTCTTGTGAAATGTTGTGAGAAGTGCTTACCGGGTGTGAGAAAAAGTATTCGGATTAGCCAAGCCAAGCCAAGCCAAGCCAAATTTATTTATAAAGCACTTTAAAAACAGTAACCACTGACCAAAGTACTGTACATAAAACATCAGGACAAGAGAAGATAAAATTTAAAAGGTAATTAAAATAAATACAATTTACACAGATAAAATAAATAAAACTAACAATAAAATACCTAGTTAATCCTAAAAAAATAAA
>VUQK01002305.1:1421-13483 GCA_015106715.1 Bujurquina vittata
TGATTTGCTATGAGCACAATTTTCCAGATTTTCCATTTTTTGTGTGTCAGTGTGATTATACACAAACACACACTCACATAGCCTCTTCAACTCATGAGAGTTCATCAGTTCTACTTTATTCGACACAGGTTGGTCTCTCCTTTGGAAACGGTTTAGTTTTGTTGGGGGGTTAAATTCAGTTGTGAATTTTCTGAAAGCACAAGTGCTTTATACAAACTGCATGAGATTTAATTAAACACTGGGCAGCAGAAATGTAAAATTATGTCACTAAGGAAGAAATAGGAATGGGGCTCTTATTGCCAGGGCTGATCTTTTTTTGTTCTCTCTCATTTTATGAAACTTGTCATAAATCATTATACACCAAGATTGTCAGAAACAGATCATTTTACTTTAAAAAAACTTTATATCCAATTAAAACCAAAAGTAAGGCACAAGATTAGCAGTTAGAAAATGCTGAAAGCATGTTCAATATAGATAAGCAATCAAAACACTCAGTTTCTGTATTTCAGACTAAGTTGACTCTCACAGAATGAAAATAAAGCTGTGGCAATTACAGAATGTAGATGATGCAAAAAAATATGTAACCACACAACATTAAACTATTTTGTTACTTTAACAGCAACTTCCTTGGTTGCTTGGTGTTTGCATTTTCTTTCGCAAGTAGTTGTGGTGACCAGCTAGTTAGAGGTTGAATATGCAACACCTTAAATCTCCGGTTGGCCAATTTTGGCTGCAAGATGATTGCACAGGTTGCCTGGAGGGAAGCAACCTGTCTCCAAACAATTGCAATCTGACTCAGAATGTCTACAAACACTCTCAGATTGGCAAAGGACTGTTAATAATTACCATCTTATTTATGAATGCAGACAGATTGCCAACATGTTGCAATCACTCAGTCTGCATGCGCAAGTGCAACTCGTCTGGATGAAGTTTCATTGTAATAGGAGACCAGACTCAACTGGTATTGGCTAAGGTTGCTGAGTGCTAATGCCATTTTGCAGTTAAATCGCTCTCCCGCAGCTACTACATCATTAAATGTGGAGGATTTCTGTTTCAAATCCATGAGGTTCTCCTCATAGATTCTGAATGGAAGCAGCAAATGTGAATATCTTTATAATGTGAATTTCTGTGCATGTGCATGGCAGATCAACTGTCTTCTTGCCATCGATAGACAAAAGTCAGAGCCAGAAGTGACCATATTTGGACAAGAGAATAGTTTTCAGGTAACACTAGCTCGCTTGGTTAGCAAGCAACCCATAAAGCCATACTCTTTATGGAAGCATTCAATGAGCTTGGTGTTGTGGTGCCATCTGGATAGCGTGAAAAACAGCTAGCTTCCTCTGAATATATCCAGGTTAACTGTTTCTATTCTCCGTGTTGAGCTAAGCGTGCTGGATGACTGCCTACCTTTATGTTAAATAGAAAATTTCAGTGGTATTACTCTCCTGTTTGTTAGCCCGAAAAAGTAAATTAGGTTATGTACAAGACTATCCTCTTGATATTTTCACTGCTTATGACTTAAATATTAAAATTTTAGTGTTACGTTTGGCCTTTGCAACATTACTTGGAGAAACATACCCAATAGACCTACAAGTAGAAGTGTGAGTGCTGAAACTAGATGCTTTCTTTTCCACATTCTTGGTAGTCAGAGTTCAGGTTGAGGAAATGGGTTTCAACAGAAATAAGAGAAATGCTGTCCCCAGGCTCGGACTATGTCTGTCCAATGCAACCACTTTAGCATGACATATCTGTTTGGATCAAGGTTTCAGGAGCAGACATGGGTGGCAGCAGACTCCCAGTTAACATGATTGTATAGGGCCAGTCCCCTGCAGCCACTTTTGCACCACTGACAAAAAGACAGGATATACAACAGCTGAAACACAGTGGGACAAACATATTCAGCATTTCATTTTAAATAAATAAATTGCACACAAAGTCAAGACACAGATGAATATTTATTCTCCTTCCCTCCATGTGCAAATTAAACTGGCCAAACCTTAATAATGCTATGGTAGTGAATGCAAAGAGCAGCTGTAAACACCAGAGAGACAAGAATAATACAATCGCAACAGAAGGCTTGGCTTAATGCAATTAGCATAACCTTAATGCTCACTCTGGATGGACTCTCAAAGGACTTGAATCTGTTTGTGTATTTTGTTATTTGCGACTTGAAAATCCCCCGGTGACACACAGACAATGGAAGAGCAATAACTGCTTTTCACAGCTTCAGATCACTGGAGCTCTTACGTGTGAGACGACTGTGACGATGATGGGAGGGGGTGAGGCATTCTTAAAAGTCAGAGAACCAAACAGCACTGAGTTAGGGATTATCTGAATGTGTGGCTTACTTCTTGTTCATGACTGTTAGGAAACACCAGGGCCTGTTTGGAAACTTAAAAATTAGTCAAGATGGAAAGAAGTTGTCTTAGTAAGAGGGAAACTAAAAAACTGACTTGCTTAAGCATGAAGTTTAACGTCGCCACTGTATAAAATGCTGTCAAATCTGTTTTGACAAATACTAAAAGTTTACTGTACTGGTGCCCCCCCCCCAATAGTGGCCGTTTATTTATTGTCAGATTTATACCTGATACATTTCATCTTTATCACAGCAACACAACTGTGTAATAAATGGACACTGTGAAATTGATATTTGCACCTTTTTGAGTGCTTTATCAGGTGTGAATTATAAACAAAAATTTTAATGCATCTTCACCCTATGTGATGACACAGAATACAATCTGATTTGCGCACATGGCTCGAGTACGGCAGTTATTGTCTGTGGCCGTTTGGAACCACAAGTAAGCAAATGTACTGCGTCAGTCTACTGGCTTGTGATCATAACAAAAGATTTAAGTACAAATGTTCAGACAGGATGAGCAGATGTAGATCTTTGGATTTGTCTTTTTGGATGCAAACTTGCGCACTGATAACCTTTATGTCTTTAGAGTGTAGTGACACAGAGCGATGGAGCCACTGGCAAAGACCAGCTTTTGCAAGGAGAGTTGCTGTAGTGTGGGCTGCAGAGAGCGAACACCAAGGCTACGTGTGTGGTGATGCGTAATAAAGACATGTCAGAAAAAATAAATGTTACATGTGATCACCAGATTCCGACACTGATGTATGTTTACTAGTTAAATCCAAGTGGCCTTTCTGCAGATTACAGAAATATTAAGTTATACAAGGCTGGCAATGAAATGAAAAATCTAACAGCTATATCACGATAACCTGCGCAGTTCTAATCTCCAGAAAAGATGCCTAGGAAGTTAAAGCAGGCCTACTCATATTATGCCCGTTACAGGTTCATAATTAAATTTTGGGAGTCTACTAGAATGTGTGCGCAAATGTCAAGATGCATTACACAGTGACATAAATTGAAAAGCCAGGAGAGTGAGCTTCTGTCACATCAAAAACAGTGTTTTCTTCAGGGGAGAGTAACTTCCTTTGTCATGAACTTTGTAACTTTCCACACCTCTCCACCCTCGTGATAACAAGCAGAATGACGTGGTGTGCTATTCACATGCCATTTCATGATAGCAGACCATGGCATGCTAAAGGAAAAACATGAGAGAAATAAACTTCACAAAGGCATCTTGAATAAATCTTGCATTTGAGTTGTATTATAGTTGTCTGCAGCTGGTACACTGTAAAATGGCAACTAGGAACTGCTGATCTCGGTAAAGCTTATGAATTTTTCTGACTCAAAAATAATAATTTGCAATTGGCAACGAGTAAAAGCTTGTCAGTCCAACAAACTTCACCCTATAGGTGTCCTAATGCACTGTTTAAAACTGTATAACAATGATTTATGGGCTGCAGCTACAGAAGACTAATTTTCCCTTGAGGACACCCTGCACATCACAGCATCATACATCCGTGTGAGAGAAGTGCCCAGCCAAATTGATTGTTAGAGTTGATTGTTCACTTTGTGTAGTGTTCATATGAAACTGGAGCGAGGTGAACTTCTACACACACTTTGGGTTTCAGCATGCATGCCCTCTTTGCCTTTGAAAAACAAAATTGTGTAGTTATTAATTTCTACAATGCTGACTTTTGGCTTAATCACTAAAAATGTACTTTAAAAGGTTTAAACTCTGGATATTAGGGATGTAACAAGGGATGTAACCAAAAGCACCGTGGAGTTAATACCTTGATTGTTGAGCCACAGTTTTTGTTGATATCTCGATATTTGTTTAGAGGGAAGCTGGTGTGCCATAAAAATGGGGAAATAATCTTTTTACTGTAGATCTGATCACTTGGTCATGAGTGCAGGAACAAAAAATTAAATGCCATTATTCCAGTGTATTTCCAGTTTACTTGTTGTGTGAATGATCTGCAAAGATACAACTTTCACCAGTCTGGCTTGCTTTCACTACTCACTGACAGCTCCACGTGGACGTTATGGTATGAGCAACGTGATACTGCAAATGTTTCAGTCTCACAATTGCTACAAGCCAACAGTATATGCACCACATTCGACGCGATAAGTGTTACTTCAAAATGATTTTCAATCTTTACTTCAAAGGCTAAGGCAGCTTGAATGTTAAAGATGTGACGGTGAATTTTCTTTGAATCAATTTTCTTAAGTCGCTGAAGGTCAGCGGCAGTTGGATTATATCCAAGACTTCATTCAACAATACTGTAGAACACACGTGTTTAATTTAGGTGTGCTGTATTTGAGGCCAGACAATAGATACTTTATCTGTTCAGAACCATGTGATGTTTTGCAGAATAAACAGTATTTATTCTAATTTTCAACTGTGTCCTCTTCATTTTCAGCATCCATTACAGCTAAAGCAACATGAAAGTTAAGAAAAACTCCAGGTTCACTTCATATTTTGAGCTTTTTAAATTTTGTTTTTATTATTATTATAGTGTACTTTCCCCCATAATACACTTTTTCTTCATTCCTTGTAAGTAAGACATAGAAACACAATCCTCTGGCAAGAAATAAAGAAATAAAGGCCAATGCTTCTTCTTTTATTTTTTCTCAGCTTTAAACAATGTAAAATTTAGGTGAAAAGAACATTATTTTAGAAAGCGAGTGTGCGTGTTTGCATTTCCTAGACATGATGTTAGGATAGTTAGTGATTCGAAATTGGCTGCAGGTGTGGGTCAGTACAACTCTGTATTAAAGTAGCTCTGTCATGGGCTGGCATGCAGTCCACTGGCATAGGCTCCAGCCCCACTATGATCCTGGGTGGGTAAGCAATTAAGCAAATGGAACTGGAATTTTCCCACAGTTTTGCATCTGAAATCAGGCGTATTTTCTTTCATTTATGAAGGGAGTTGCAGTGAAAAGTGATTAAGAAGACATTAGGTCATAGTGATGTTTGTTAAAAGTCAGTATACAGTAGCAGGGAAACTTCAATGATAAAGAAAAACCAAGGAAGCTTTCAGATTGCAGCTGAGATAATGTCACAAATTTAGTTTGTGAACAAGTCCTAACAAAGTTGAAGGCTTAGCAAAAATACTACAGCAGTGTGTATTTAAAAGTGGCTCAGGGTAATTTGGCTCTGGCGGTAAAGATCATCATCTACTAATCAGAAGGTTGGTGGTTCAACCCCTGGTTCCCTTAGTGTTTCTGTCTCTGTGTTTATGACCTGTACCAGAAGATGTACTGTACATTTTAACCTATGCCCATTCTCTGAAAAAAAAAAAAAAATTCTGAACTATTTATATTATTTCCCACATACACTAGCAAATTGACTTTAATTCATCAAGTAAGACAGTTCTGCTGCTTTATCGCTGCATTACCACATCTTGACTTGTTTATGACTGAGTCTAGTGAAATGGATTTTATATAACAAACTACAGCGCGGAAAAAAATCCTTTAATATCTTTAAAAACCTTTTTTCAAACAGCAGTGGTGTGAATAATTTTAATTACTCAGTTTCAGTTCATTAGACATTCATTTATTCATGTTTTCAATGTCTTTACCTGGTAATTATTTTACTTATTATTAAGGGTCATGCAGGAATGGAGGCAATCCCAGACACGTTGCTAATCCACTGCAGCATTACTGTGGAGTGTTTACATACTGTGGTATGTCCCGAACATAAAAAAATCCTCATAAGCTCAGAAAACTGATGTTTTAGGTGAAAAACAAAACACAGATGCACAGTTCTCATTTGCTCAGTTGTTACGTGAACACAGATTGCAGATGAAACATTAAGACCTTCATCTCAGAACTTCACTTTTATCTGACACCAAGGGCATTTAGATGAAATAACAAAGACTCTTCCTGATCAGTAGGCAGAATACACCACCCAGGAAGCTAAGATGTGACACCTGTCAGTGGCAATGCTTGAACAGCGTCAGTCGCTGACTGTTATATGCTGTGGTCTATGAAAACCAGGGCTGCTGGGCCACTGTGTTCTGGAGGCCTTTGATCAGCCTACATCCCTGGCCAGTCAGATGAACAGGCACTGAGGCAGAACAGGGCCTTTGAAGATCTCAATCATCTGTTACTGATAAGGTTATTATGTTGTTGCTCTTTGCCTTCAAGGCCCTAATCAAATGTGACAGAGACTGCCCTGCTGTTGCTCCCACAGGGAGGCAATGAGGTGTACAGCAGCAGGATTTTGACAAGAGAGGCTGAAGGGTGGGGACACCCAATGAATTATTAGATGTTTTCATTTTGGTTGCAAAAATCTAGTAACCAGCTGCGGCGCCAGGAACCACATCGTGCTGGTGTCTGCGGGCAAAATCTGTCAAAATCTGTGTCAGCTGACTACAATAGAGTTTCCAAGATACGTTACACATGTGACAACAGGAAATCTACACATTGTCTCAGGGGTTGTTAGACAAAAATGAGCAATTTTTTTCTCTCATGATGCTAAGTGCCGCTCAAACTGCAACCTACAAGTTCTCAAAACTCAACAACCCCAAAAGAGTTCTTTTCTTTAAGAGACTCGAAAGCATCTAAAGAAGGCTTTTATTTTGAAATGACAGCTTGAATAAATCATGAAACATTGCTCAGCTACCTTTAATGTGCCATTAGTTGCCTCTCAAATAAAGTCTTATGTATAATTCTCTGTGCTGCCTCTCTGTGCAAACATGAATCAGAATCAAACGAAATCAGTCAGATTAAAGCTAATTGCTCTCTGTTTCTTCATGGCTGTGCAGCACTGTGTGTTGTATGTTCAGTAATCACTGTTAATAATTCCCTGTGCGGAATACTGGAGAGTTATTTATAAAAGTGTTAGATTTTTGCTGTTGGATTTTGTTTATTTCCATAATCCTGTGCTGAGCTCATTCCTTCGTCTTTTTTTATATAAAAGAAAAATCAGCCTTTCTGACATCACAATAAGCTCAAAGAAAAACAAGACAAGAATAACAAGTGAGGGGAGGACTTCGGAAAAAAGAAAGAAAAAAGTTTTTCTTCTAATCTTCTCCATCACACATCCAAAATCCAATGGATTAGGCCCCGCACCCCTGAGCTCACTATCACAGTCGAGACTACTGGTGCATGAAACATCTCTTATTACCTTCATTTTATTTCTGCTATTCATGCCAGGCATTCTTGCTCTGGGTCTTTAAAATGGAGGCTACAGAGTCCACAGTTCTGGGAGATTTTTCAGCTGGACGCATGCAGCCATTTTATAGGCAAGTTGACAATATTTACTTTTGAAATTAGTGGTTCAAAGAAAGCAGGGAAGTTGAGGTTCAGTTCCTAGCTGAGTAGAAAAAGAGGGCGGTAGTCTGTAAACAAAACTCTTAGTCAGGGCAGGCAAACATGAGTTTAGGAAATGGGAGTGAAACCAGACAGGGCAAAACCTGAAGGTCACCAATCCATCATCTGCTTGTTAAATAACTAAAATGGAAATCAAAGAACAATAAAACAGGGAATCAATAGCGAGTGAAGCTCAGGGATCAGACCCACTCCTTTGACAGGGATTATCAGCCAAGCTCACTGGCTTTTAAATGGCAAGCAAGGCAGAGAGCTGTGCCGGCAAGGCAACTAACCACAGCCATTTCACGCACATTTCTCTCCCCTCTCTCTGGCTGTTCCTTGAGGCAGTGACCTTTGCAGTAATATTTCCATAGACATGCTGTTAATGGACAGGGCTGACATATAAGTGTGCTTTGCAAAGTTTGACATCAAGGATTATATAACAACCTCAGTCACTGACAGTGTGTTTAGGGGGAAAAGTGCCTGTGTCCTTTTCAGAGTTTGGTCTCAGGGCAGTTTTTTGCTCACTTGATTAAATGATTAGCAGTAATTAGATAATGACATTCTAATTATATCATTACAGTGTAGAAACAAAGTGGAAACATCAAAATCAGTAATGACGGTTACATTAAAACTGATTGGCTGATTGTTCTCGATTTCCCGACTAACTCGTTATTCTTTTTCTTTTTGTTCTTTTGCACTTCCAGTGCTGGAAAATATTTCTGAGAAACTTCAAGTGCTTCAAATTAGAATTTCTTAGTTACAGCAATATTTATGTATGTAAAAGGTAATGTTTTTTGTTTCAGTGAATTCAGTGAAAGTGTTGAGGCGGGGCTGCATCATGCATCTGTACTAATACTTCACTGCTGTTTTACCGGGGATACTACATACAAAGGAGCGCTAAACTAGGATGTAAGAGAAACCATCAAAAACAAACAAATATCTGTTTTATGCTGCATTTTATCATCAAGTGATTTCAAATAAACATGATAAATGAGTTCTTATGCTGATGTACAGTAATATACACTGCATTTTATTAAATGCAACATTTTACCAATGCATATTTATGCGGAGTTAAATGCAGCTAATTCAAGTGATTTTTCATTTCTTATATAGCAAAGGTTTAGCCTTCATGGCTATTACATAATTCATCTAATTTATCAATGCCTCCACTCCACAACTATGAATAATGGCTAATCAATAGCAGTAATGGTCATTAATAATCTGCTTTAGCTATAATCTCATATTGATTTGCTTGAATGAGCAGCAAAAATGGGCTTTTGAAAGTTGTGGAAACTCCAAACACTTGAAAAAAATGCCCAGTTCATTAGTCTAATATGAAACATGTTTATATGGCAGATACTGTACAGGAAAGTGCAGCAATTAACAGCACAAGCTTGATTGGTGAATGGGGAAGATAGCTGTGTGAAAAACAAAGTATGTCACATTACAATTGTTTTATTTTTGGCATATTTGGGCCGGCCAATACTTGGTATGTTTTGAAAATCATTCCTACATATAAACAGAGATATATTCAGGCAGCTGACACATAAAACTTGCATTTTCTAGTCACATTTGCACACCAAGATTTCTCATCTCTTCCAAATCTCTGATATCTAGTCTATTAAAGTTTTAGTGTTGTCCCAAACTGTTAAAAAGTATGATAACATGAGGTTAACAAAAAACTGCTAAAAAACAAACAGTAAAGAAGGTTTATGACAGGTGGAGAGAGCTGAGCAGTTCATCTGGACCAGTGTTTGTAGTCTAGAAGGCTGATGACCCTCCAATGATAAGCAATTATCAGCAAGAATAGCCCAGGACTGCCTCCAAGTCAGTGGGAGTGATATCACAGTGTCTTCATGCCAAGCGCCAAAGAGCTACAGCTGTGATCACAAGTTTACATATACTTATCAAGCGCACACATGCCATGGTAATGTTGGCCTTTTAATTAATTCTTTGAGCTGTTCTTTTTCCAGGGTGGAATGATTGTACAGCATACATCTTTAATGACTTTAAAAGAGAGGAATTAGGTGCACAAATCTTCTCAGAGCTGCATACAGTCAAAACAAACAAACTCAAATATACAGATTCATTCACTTAAATCTTTGAATAAGTGGTGCTGAAGGCTTTACCGTGTCTTTTAAATTGACAAGACATCTCATAAGTGATCATAATTGACTACAACTGGTAGTTGGATTTGTTTGGAATCTTTGGAATGACCAGTACTTCGAAAAATGGGAAAATCCAAGAAACTCAGTGAATCAGTGAAACTCGGTGAAGAACTAAGAAGGATTTAAACAAGTTAGTACAAGCGGAGGTTATTTGGACGTTACCACTTTGCCAGGGTCTGGAAGAAGATCCAAACTGTCAAACTGGTTATTATGTTCAGGAACAACCCAGGAACTACCAAGGCTGCCATGAACTGGAAAACTGCTGGAACGCCATAGCATCACCGTCCACAGTGAAGCAAATTTTACACCATGGACCGAGACGGTGCTGACCCAGAAAGAAGCCCATGCTCCAAAATCAACACCTTTAAGCTCAACTAAAATAATCAGCTAACCACATGGACAAGCCAAATGCCTTCAGGAGAAAAGTTTCATGGTCAGACAAGACAAAAGATTGAGCTTTTTGTCCACAGTGATAAGATATTCTTGGATGAGTAAAGGTGAAGCTTTCAAACCTAAGGACACTGCAGCAACTGTGAAGCACGGTGGTGGTAACATCATGCTGCAGGGCTGTTTTGATGTTCAATGGTACATTCCACAAAGTGGATGGAAAAATAAAATAGGAGGAATACCTCCAAATTATTCAACTTCCCCTCAGAGCAACAGGTTTATGGTCGAATTTTGTGTTCCAACAGGACAATGATCCCAAAGGCCCTGAAATGGTCTTCCCAAAGTCCCGACCACAACACCAAACAAGCCAATTTAGACTCTACCAGCTGTGCCAATAAGAGTTGTCAAATATGCCAAAAGCAATGGCTGCCAAGAGCATCTATTCAATGTGCAACTCAGGGACATTTAACCAAATATTAGTGGGGGTGTATTTATATATTTGAGCCTGTATGTATACTTTTGACCCTGTGTGGATTGGAGGAAATCCAAAATAAATTCAAACTTGTGCACTCAATTCTTGTCTTTTAAAGTCATTAAAGATGCATGCTTTATCATGGAAAAAGAAGAGTTCAAAGAAATTTACTTTTTCAAATGACTAAAGACATGAAGCAATGATAGCACTTATGTTCCTGTTGGAACATACATTACATAAATATGCTTGAGATACAAATAATTCAGTAATCTAAAGCATGATTATCAAAAGCAAGAAAAATTGTAAGTGGGTCTGAGTGAGCTTTTGTATTGATTTACCCTCAAGTTGATGCCTTAGTAGAAAGTGTCTGGTCACCAGGTCCTCAGCATTCAAGTGAGAATGCAACACTTTCACTCTGCATTCAGTTTGATTACCGAAAACACGGAAACTTAATTACACTCATTGTTATGCTTTGTCACTTCACTGGTCAACATGCTGCTGAATATCAATGAGCGCCTGATAAATCACGTCTTTGCTGAACACTCAGAGGAAGAGAAAGGCAATTGCCCAGTGTTGCTCCAAGGACACAAAAATCTAAATTACACCCTTACATGTGCTAAATGACAATAGCACAGAAACTAGTTGGAAATTGGGCTTGCAGATTGTTTTGTAACAATTAGGTCTTGACAAATTAAGTTAAATTTAGCCTAATAGTGCATTTTAGGGTTACTTTTATATTTTCATTATATAATTTCCAGTTTCTTAGTAACTGTAGCTATTTTCACAATTGCATGAATGTTGTGACACAAATATGCTACCACTGTATGTTTAGGTTTCGGATCTTTCAAAGAACAATCCGTCAGCAATAACTGTTTACCTGTTTAACCGGAAAACACCAAACTTAACTTCCCTGCTTACCAAGTCTGGAAAAACACAAACAAGAAAAACCATAGCGTCAGCCATTTCCTTCAAATGACGAGACACGGCAGCAGCCACTTTTTAGGAATCCGTCTGGGATCATGCAGGCTGTCAGCAAAGCAGCAAGGTCTTTGGGCCAATGGTCCATGAGCTGTTTAATGAGGACTAGGGGATTCTTCCTCCACAGCTCAAAGGGCCATATGGCTTACAGCAGCTGCTTGCTATGACTGCTGATCACATGTGGAGCTCACAGCTCAGGGCGATCGTAACTATAGCACCACTTTATAGATGGCTAGTTACAGTATATGGTTAAGTGTTTGGAAAATATGCAAAACACTCACTTTCAAAAGTGTGCATCATCAAATGTGACTCAGTGCTTTTTTTTAACCCCCCCTTTTGTGTTCCTTTTATTGTATATAACTACATGCTTGACTTGAATAAA
>VUQK01002308.1:1826-30698 GCA_015106715.1 Bujurquina vittata
TATATAGAAAAAATAAGTATATATAATATAAAAAAGAATAAAATATATATATATATATATATATATATATATATATATATATATATATATGAATCTTACCATGTCTATAACTTTGAGGTTTCCATAGGAGAAGGCGATGGCATTAGGTGGTGTGGCCACAGGTAGCATGAAGGCTAGAGAGGAAGCGATGGTGCAGGGCAGCATCACGTAGAGTGGGTGGATCTTAATATTTTGGGCCTAAAAGAACACAAACCACAGCACAGTTAGAATTTTGGAGAACATCTGCGCACAAATATGTGGAGCTATGAGCTCAGTTTACCATTGAGGCCAATATGGGCAGGAACAAGGTGGTGGTGGCTGTGTTACTGGAGCACTCGGTGAATGTGGCAATAAGTAGACAGAGCACCAGTGAGATGGCAAAGGGGGGAATTTTCTGAAGAGGTGACAAGTTTTCTCCCAACCATTCAGATAGATGTGATGCCTGCAAAGATAAAATACATAAACAAATGTTTATTGTTTGAGAAAAGCTACCAGTGTGGCTCAGGGGATGTCTGCTTTTAGTCTACCAATTTGGCCTTGACTAAAATCTCTCCTCTACTGGATTGATTCGGATGATCTGCTAGCTCCGAACCACCTTAGCTGGCTTCTTTCAATGTGGAGTAGTGGCTCTACTCTTAGCTCCTCCCAGAAGGCCACACTCCTCACCCTATCTCTAAGGAAGAGGCCAACCACCTGCGCAGGATGCTCATTTCTGCCGCTTGTATCCCCCTTCTTCTTCTTTTGATCACTTACCAGACCTTGTAACTACAGGTGAGGGTAGGGACATAAATGGACAGGTAAATCGACACCTTTGTTTTTACACTCAGCTCTCTCTTTACCACAACGGACTGGTGCAGCGTCTTCATCACTGCAGCCACAGCCCCAATTCATCTGTCAGTCTCCTGCTTCCTTCTCCCCTCACTCGCGAACGAGACCCTGAGATACTTAAACTTGGGGCAGCACCTCCTGACCTGGGGTGGGCACACCACGGCCTCAGACTTAGGCCCTGTTTACACAATACCATTTCAAAGTGAAAACGTCATTGTTTCGGCCTTTTGATTACACGAGAACAGAGTGAAAACGAAACAGAGTCCAGAGTGGAGCGTTTCAGAAACACACCGGTCTCCGTTCTCATGGAAATGGTTGAAGACGGTGCTAATAGATGAACAACACTCGTTAGGGTTAGGATTCACGTGTGCTTCAGCAAACTTCGAGTAGCGCAATTCACAGTCAATCTTTTCTTGTGTCTTTGCCTTTTTATTGAGTGTTGTGCGCAGCAGCAATCCAACCTCATCTTCAGTCCACAAAGCTTCTCACATTGGCCATTTTGTAAATAATGGCCAATAATGAACAAATCTTTGCGGCACATCCTACTGAGTCCTTTGCATGCGGCTGTTGTGTAAACAAGCTTTGCAAAAGAAAAAAAAAAGAAAAACAATTCTGAACAGAATCAGTGGCACAAGGTAGCCCTGGCAGAGTACAAGACCCACTGGAAACGAGTCTGACTTGTTACTGGCAATGCAGACCAAGCTCTTGCTGCAATTGTGCAGGAACTGAATGGCCAGTAACATTGGACCAGGCACCCCACACTCCTGCAGTACCCTCCACAGAATGTGTCCATTCTGTGTCCACAAAGCACATGTAGACTGGACGGGCAAACACCTCATGCACCCTCAAATATCCTTGAGAGGATACAGAGGTGGTCCAGTGGTCCAGAACCAGGACAAAAACTGCATTGGTCCTCTTGAATCCAAGGTTGACTAACAGACAGACTCTCCATTCCAGCACCCTGGCATAGCTCTTCCCGGGGAGGCTGAAGAATGTTAGAGCACGGCCTCCAGTCCCCCTTCTTAAAGATGGGAACTACCACTCTAGTCTGCCAATCCACAGGCAATGCCCCAGATCTCCATGTTATGTTGCAAAGGCAAAAGAGCCATACAACATCCAGAACCTTCAAGAACTCAGGGCAAAATTTCATCCACCCCAGGGGCCCTACCACCAAGGATGTGTTTAACTGCCTCAGTGACCTCACCCCCAGTGATGGCGGAGTTCCCCTTGTCTCCAGGACTCTGCTTCCTCTACAGACGCCGTCTCCAAGAAGGCTGGGTAATCTGTACTATCATTTGGCTCATAAGCACAAACAATAGTTTGTGGCCTGAAAGCACAGGAAAACAACCCTCTCGTCCACTGCTGAAAACTCCAACATACAGGCAGCAAGTCAAGGGTATACACGGATACCCACAAGGTAAGGTAACAAGAGCCTAGTATTTATTTTTAAAAGTAAAATCCAATGATCACCAACACTGGCATTCATTGCCAAAATCATCTTAAGACAGTGTACAAGGAAGCATTAAATAAAGTTGAAGACATGGGGTTCGTGGATGTTTACCTCACTCCCAGCAGCAAGAGCGAAGCCTCCTCCCAGCAGCAGGACTATATTCCAGGGCATTCGTTCATGGACCACCTGCCAGGTCAGTAGAGCCGGAGGAGCCTTTATCCTTTTACCTGTGGGACCCAGATAAAGTTTGAACATTAAAGAATGATTAGTTTGAAAGTGAAGTGTGAAGTCTACCAAGCAATCTCTACCCAGTGCTCCAGTGAGGTTAAATTTTGGTCCCATAAACATTATTAGAAGCAGTGTTTTATACTGAGGTTGAAATGAATACTTTACCTTCATCCGTATATCCGTAATTCCCAAACAGCAGCTGAGAGGGGATGACAAAGAAGAGCATTGACATGAAGATGGCAACCGTTCCATCTGTCACAAACCTGAGAGACACAAGAAAACATGATTTTACATACTGTGGTTTTAACATGACAAGGACAAAGAGAAAACATGTAATGTCATAGTTACAGTCAACAAACTGGGTGAAAAGACCAGAACATCTAAACATCCATCTGTGCATCTTATCCTTTTAATATTGTTTCTGAGTCTTAAAGACTTTGCCCTCTTTTTTTGCCCTTTTTTTTGGGCAATTTGAGCTACAGTAGTTTGTTTGTTGAATCAGCCCACACAGGTCAGCCTTCACTCCCCTCCTGCATCAGTGAGCCTTGGATGCCCATGACCCTGACAATTCCTTGGACCACTTTTAGATATAGATAGAGAGGGCAAAAGACTCACGCGGCCTCCTTGTTGAACAGCACTGTGGCCCAGCCAGGTATGAAGCCTGGCTCCCTGGTAAACCACAGAAGCACGAGCAGGACAAAGATGGTGAGCACTGCCACTTCCGCAAACTTCATGCTCCCCAGCTTCCTGTACTCCTCCTTCATCACTGCGTATGCCTCCCTGTCTCTGTCGTTTTTCTCGCCGCAGCCAAATGCCTTCTTCAAGCTGAGGAGAGAAGCACAAAGATGCTGTTGATTTCTTAATGCTGAAAAGGCAGTTTTATTACAGTGCAGAGGATAGTCCTCAGAGTTCATTGTGGACAGTTTAGTGTGATTTTCTAACTCAGAGAGAAAATATTTTATGAGTCTAAAACAATATTTGGGTTTGTTTGTTGTTCTTTGTGGCTGACTATATTTACTTGAAGCCCAGGAACATTAACTGCAGCCAGAACCAGGCGAGCACTAGCATGAGCACCATGTTTGGAAATGCAAAGCCAAACCAGCTGGCAAAGTTGATCACATCAGGATTCTCAGGGAAGAGCCTTCAGAGAAAGAAAGATGAAGGGATGACAGGAGGAGAAGACGTTACAAACGTTACAATTAGCAGCGATATCCCTTGAACAATATTCCTTTTGCGTGTTGAGTTGTTTATTGATGCATTACCTGTCCATTTGGCCCTTGAGGATGAGATTAGGGGTGGTCCCAGTGAGCGTGGCCGTGCCCCCAATGCTGGCAGAGTAACACACACTCAGACTCATTCCTTTGGTCAGGAGGTCATACTTCACCTCTATGGCTCTTCTCTTGGACTCCTGCAAATCTGTCCACTCATGTTGATCTGGATCCCAACACAGTAAGAAACAGAGGTTATCTGAAGGGTTTCCTTCTGGAAATCCATCCAAGTATGTAGCATTTTTACTTACACACAGTCTCCTGTTTGTCTTTTTCATCTGTTGTGTCCTGCTTGGTTTGTCTATCTTCCAGCTCAAATGCATGGTTGTCCGCTGCTTGTGCCTGGAGATCACGTTCATCTGCATGGGTCTCTGTGGTTTTCAGCTGCTGGAGCACAGCGTGGGCGATGGGCAGCATCATGGCTGTGGTGGCCGTGTTGCTGATCCACATGGACAAGAACGACGAGACGATCATGAAGCCTATCATTAACCTGTGTGAGTGAGAATTTTGAGGATTACAACGAGTCATGAGTTAAACATGACGGAGAAATGATGAAGAAACTCCTAGTTAAGGATTATTTCTAAATTTCAGTGATGAACACTTACTGTGGTAAGGTATATTCACACTAACAAATACAACTTATACAACAAACCATTCTGAATGCTACAGTATGCACAGATGTATGCAGAAGCTCTCTTACAGGGCTGGACGAACACCAACCAGCAGCAGAACTCGGAGTGCGATGCGTTTGTGTAGGTTCCAGTGTTCGACCGCGATGGCCACCAGCAGCCCTCCGATGAACAGCATGTTTGAGTCTTTCAGATACTCAATACTGACCTGAAACAGATCACACAGTTGCTAACATTAGCACATGGATCAAAGGTAACCTGTGGACCCACACAGATGCCATATATCATCAAATATGCTTTATGAGCAATAAAAGCGAGACACTGGAATCAGCAGAATTAGCACGCCAGTAAAAATATGTCCTAAAAGACGTGACTGGGGGTCAGATTAACACTTTCAGTAAAAGGCCGCCTGGTCTCAAGTCCAATTAAAAACTAATTCGGCCTTTTGCAGGTTCTAAAATGTTTTTAATACAACCTCAGAAGAAAAACAACACACAACATATTATACAAACTAAGCCAAAATGTGATGATTTTCTCTATGACTTTATGAGTTTCTAAAATTTTCTGGTGGAATTGTGGCCCAGTTTTATTTGGAAATGGTATTTTCAGATTGATGGGCAGCAACAGCTACTTCTTTAAGATCATTGCTGACATCCTTCCTCTTTGGCATTGTGTTAACACACTTGCTGATGATGAGTCAAGTGCATTTGATTAGCATCACCCGGCTCTTAATTCCTATGGAAGCAGTAAGGGCTTTAAATAATTTTTCACACTCTGCGTCTGCATTTTGGCTTCATTTTGTTAAGTAATGATACAGTATAATATATCGTGCGCTGTTGCATTTGCCTGTCCTGATGTGTAAAAACTTCTTCAATTTCTTTTTCACATGACTGTAAGTTACTGTAAGTCACATAATGAAGCACAGAAGTATAAATAAGGACTCTACATCTCCAGCCTTCATGATGCCCATCATAGGGAAGAGGACGACTGGCAGTAAGGCAGTCACAGCCAGAGGCATGCACTCTGTGCACCAGTACAGAGCCATGAGGATGATCGCGTAACCACATCGGGCTTCCTGTAAAACACAAACACATGCCAGTCGCATAATAATCATTATCATGCTGACATCAGACAGAGATGTTTAATTTGCTGACATTTTGTGCCGACGCGCACAGAAGCAGAGATACACAAAAAGAGCAACGTGCATACAGTACGAGTTTCTGTTCTGTGTCTTATCTCCGGCTTCTCTTTAAAAGGCAATAAGACTTTACACACTCGGATAGTAGCAACCCTTGATCATAAAAAAAACAACTGTATGTTGTGTTCCCGACTGACAAGATAACACCTTATGTGTCCTCAGTAAAAGTTATAAAGACTGTTTAAACTCCACGACACAAAACTTTCCACTGCAGAAAGGCCGCGATAAACCTCATAGATAAACATTTCTTAAAAAATCCCATATCAATAATGTAATATGGGTATATTTTGCTCGTCCTATGAACTTTACAGTTTGATGTCAGACAGCTATACTCATTTCTGCAGTTTTGATGACATGAAATGCATCACATTTTAGAAGTTATTTTCAATTATTTAAAAGAAAGTCTTACATAAAATCTCAAAATATCTAACATGTAATAAAAAAATTATTTCAATCTCATGTCTGTAGCTGATATGACTCAGTATGGTTACTACAGGTCATAGACTGACTCCATCTAACAGTCTTTAATTTGCTAATAATTCATCTATTAGCAGTAATAAGAGCCATAATTCAAGGGTCATAAGGGGTAGTGTAGGTGTGGCCAAAGAACCCACCATCTTTATGTGTCTTTAATGGCAGTGTAAAGCACAAAGGTTGAGCTGTGCACCATGAAGCCACCATTGTTTTTATCCCTCACACAGTGACAGAGCACTTAAAGAAATGAAGACAATAAAATAAACGTGATGATGAATTTGGTTTTCCTGAGACTGTGTTTAGGAATTGTGTTAGAAAACTGGTCCTTGATGTGTACTTTACTTTTAAATTGGATGAAGTCTATCACAGTGAGAGACTTGTTGACAGAGATAAGTGCGCTGAATAAAAAGCCTGCAGACATGTAATGTTACCGTAACTTGTGTTTGGCTTGTTTACACACAAAAATGCAGCCTGCTAGAGTAAATCTCCAAATTTACATCAGAACATTAATTATGTTATCTTCCTGAGACCCTGTGTCATCATATGGGGACATTAAATTTGAGCTTTTCTGCACCTTATACTTCAATTCAATTCAATAAAATGTTTTATACTTTGTTATGCAAAGTGTTTATTTTGTTATAAATAAACCTGTTGTCCCCACAAGAGGATGTCCTTGAAGAAAATAGCTGGAGAAATTCAAAATGCACAGTGTGACTCCAGCAGTGAAAGTATTTTTAAAGAGTGAGCCATTATTAGTCAACGTGTTTTCAACTTACAAAAAGTGTAATCGGGGTCACTGACTGCAGCAAGTCTTTCTTTAAAATTTCTTTGGATTTTGAGGTTTTTTTGTTGTTAAAAAGGAGTGAAGTGCTAAACACCAGACTTTAAGACAAAAAGTAAACCCCGGAGTCTCTCAGGGCAGCGGAGCCCATTAATAGAGAAACCTGCTGTTGTTGTTTGGAGGGGCAGACGAGAGAGGGCATCTTTACATTGGTTGTAATTTCTTTTAACAGTTTGTGGATTTTGTGTTTTTTCTGGTTTAATTTGAGTCATTTTTGTTTGTTTTTTTATTTCAACATCATTCTGAAGGCTTTCTGATGAAATGTATGGGTCAACCGCCTGACTTTAAAGCTTTGTAGCCCTTTATAACAGAAAAACATTTGAAGGCTCACGTTGTCCTCTACAGAAACCAACTTAGTTGACTGCATAAATGTACTCAGGAATGATTCTGGATTTCTAAAAGTGTGTGTCAATGTAAGTCAGTAAGTAAGGACTTAAATTGTGCTACAAAAAAATAAAATAAAATAAAATTGGACTTTCTTTTATAGCTTCAGCTTTCAACTTCAATTTTGTGGTTTCAATTCAAAGACATGATGGGTTAATATAACATGTAGAATTTTTTCATTTAAGGTTTCGATTATAAACGTATTTATTATTTATTTATGTAGCAAAATACCTGAGGTTTACAGATTAACTGAACAGGTTGTTGCCAAATCTTAAATCAAAGTGCACATTATTTTGTTCATGTACAAAATCAGCACTGGAAATATTGGTCCACAGCTATAATTCAACCATTGGTTTTTGCTGTTCCTGTTGTTTTTATTACTATTATTTTTATTCTGGACAACACAAATCAAAATTTACCCCCGTGCACGCACACTCACCGATGTACGAGAGATGAGAGGCAGAGGAAGGAATGCAATCGGCGTGACAACGATGATGATGTAATTTCTGTGGTACCACAGACACTGCAGCACTTTCTTCAAGGTATTCATGATGCTCTCAAAATCTAACTCACAACCCAGAGTGGAAAAACTCTTCTGTGTTGCAGGTAAGTCAGAACAGACAAACACTAGTCCGATGTGAAGGAGAGGCACAGGCCAGGCAGGAGCTAAAAACACAGCTCAGGTGGGTTAAGAGTAGAGGTCTGCTCCAGAGAAAGCCACTGCGATAAAGAGACTAAATGAGCACAATTTTCTGTCTATATCTCTGATAGCATATCAAACATTAACTCAGCACCATAGAGATCAACATCCTTGACAGAGAAGCAGGTGACGCTATTGGGAAAGAGCAAAAAGTAGCAGTAAAAGTAGAAAAAGGGGAGGGATTGGAAACAGATAGCCAAACAATAGACAGAGGGGTTTATCTTGTGAAGGAGTGTGAAGGAGTACAGCTCCAGTTACTCAACCAAAGGTCAAAGACTGTGCACATTCCAGCTGAGATTAAATCCACTTGGGTCCACAATCACTGAAATTCTGTTATCCATGAGTATTTCATGTAGCCCAGACACAGGTGAGCCATTTTAACTTGAAGTGCATCAGATTTTGATAGAAAATGAAACCTTTCCTCAAATTAAAAGTGGATTTTACAATCATTAAACAAACAAGTTTTTCTCATAAATCCCTGCAGCCATAATTAAGTAATATGACCGTTATCTCCTGCTTCATATCATTAATGTGCCAAGTTTTATTTCTCATCTCTGCATTTTCCCTTAGGCCTGCAACATTACTTTAAAGCATGGATCCATGCAGTCAGCAGGTTGGCTGAGCCGGCTCTGCTCTGCAAAAAAAAAGAAACGCTGAGAAACCTAAAAATATCAAGGCAACGCAATTCAAATTTTTTTTCAACTCGTGAAAAATGTTGTAGACTTTACTTTGCAGGTGTGGCAACTTTAATTTTCTTTTTCACTTAATTACGATTTTCCAGTAAAGTTAACAACACAATTTTTTGGTTTGGCACCAATTTTTACACTAGATAGCCTTCCTGTTTCTCCAGGTTTGCAATCAGCAGTGTGAGGAAATAAAGGAGCAACTGAAAGTTGTGAAGGCAAAGTCTTATGTTACTGATGCTGATTGCATCATGTTTCCCTGATATTTTGGATTTTTTTTCGAAATCTATCCTAAAGATTCACTGCAGTTGTGCAACAAATTCAAAAATATAATGCAAGAAAACATGCTGTTTACAGCAATGAAAGCAATCTATCCACTTGCATTTTACACACACACACACACACACACAAATCTAGCATCCTGAGACTGAAGAATGGAGGCCAAGGACCTGTGATTGTTAGAAGCACTATCCTAGATGGCCACAAATGATCATATGATCAATGATGAGGCAGCAGAAACTCAAGAAAGAAGAGGTGGAACAACAGGAACCATCATGGAAGGACAGGCCTCAGCACAGCATGTACCATCGGCAGATTGAAGAAGTGGTTGATATAGAAAAATCCTACCAATGTCTGGACAAAGCTGGACTGACAGACAGCAAAGAGGCACTAATCATAGCAGCACAGGAACAAGCTCTGAGCACAAGATCGATAGAGGCTGGGGTCTACCACACAAGGCAAAATCCCAGGTGCAGGCTGTGCAGAAATGCCCCTGAGACAATCTAGCACATAACAGCAGAGTGCAAGATGCTAGCAAGCAGGGCATGGAACACCATAACCAAGCGGCTGGCATAGTATACAGGAGCATCTGTGCCGAGTATGATCTGGAAGTCTAGAGGTCAAAATGGGATTCACCCCCAAGGGTGGTTGGGAATAACAGAGCTAAGGTCCTGTGGGACTTCCAGAGACAGACAAACTGGTGATGGCTAACCAACCGGACATCGTAGTGGTGGACAAACAGAGGAAGAAGGTTGTAGTTATAGATGTAGTGATACCAAGTGACGGCAACATCACAAGAAGTTTGATTAATACCAAGGGCTCAGAGAGGAGCTAGAGAGGATGTGAAGGTAACAGTGGTGCTCATGGTAATCGGAAGACTCAGGGCAGTGACCCCCAAACTGGGAGAATGGCTCCAGCAGATTCCAGGACCGATATCCGAGATCTCTGATTTTATGTAAAATTATTATTTATTTATTTTTCTATTTGCATTATTTTAAGAAAAAGTAGTTCCATTATGTAGATTCCCCCATTTGTTCCAAAGAGGTTGATTCAGAAAGGCATCTGGTGTGTAAATCTGCCAGTTCAAAATGTGTGGGACTACTCGCTCCGGCAGCCCGTTGTGACTAAGAGAGCGGCTGAAAAAGAAAGCGGTCTGAAGCAAACACGTGACAATTTTAAAATTCAGAACTTTTGTGCAGCCATCTGGTTTCTTCCAGTTTTTGTGCTCATCCCTGCATTTTTTAATGAAAAAAAGACACCAGGAATCAAATGTTGTATTTTGGATTCCTGGGATGAAAATAAGTATTTACACCAAAAGATGACATTTAAATTGTAAGCCATGTTATCTTAAAATGCTGCAAACCTTTCATTGTGAGGATTTGTGTTTTCAAACGCAGTATCTGTTAAGTTTCGAGGACTGAAGCAAATCCTGAAGAATCCTTGTGATGACTTTATAGGAACGGCGTTTTGTCTTTAATGGAGATAAAAGTCTCCTGTGACTCAGAGGCACTTTAAACACAGATTACAAGCTTGGTCTAAAATCCAGTGATCATATCATATGATCAATGCTCATATCAATGCAGACGTTTATTATCCCACGCGGCACATTGAAATCACTGCAAATGATTAGTTTTATAAATTATTTATTGCTACAATCCATATACGAGATAAGACATTGTTTCCCCTGAGTCATAAAATATGACCATATTAAAGACGAACACTTCTGTTGCTCAAACAAATCACGCTGCTCTAATCTGACCAAATGTTACTGAGGATGAACTGTTCTAGCATAATAAGCATACAGAGTGTACTTAAAGTTGTTGCTTAAGCATGACAAAGACAAAAAAGGGGGAAACAGCAAGCTAAGCACCTGGAATCCTGGAAAACGGTGATCTGTGGGTGGCCTTTCTGTGTTTGTGTACAGCTTAGGCCTTTTAATAACAAAGTCAGTAAATCATGAAAACACTGGGTGGGATAATGCATCAGTGCAGATGAGTGGTTTGTTCATTGATTGGATTTATTGAATGATTTATGAAGAGAGTAATGCGGTTAGAAAGTACATATACAGAAAATCATTGTTCGGTTTTTCCACATCCTGTTTGAAGTGTCTTTTAAATATATTCAAGTATTTTGGACTTTTAAGTGAAATGGCAATGAAACTAAAATGTACATGCATCTGTCTAAGTGTAAACTAACAAAAAAGCTATCCAACTTTTAGATCTTTCTAAGTGGCCATTTGAGTACAGTGAACTCACTGTTGTGTTCGAGAAAGTTTGAGGTTTTTACTTTGTGACATGGTGTGTTTCCTGCTGGAAGCTGCCATCAGAAAATATGTACACTTTGGTCAGAAATGGAAGGACATGATCAGCAACAATACTCATATTCAATTCAGTTGTGCCCTATGGGCAAGCACTTGGCGACAGTGGGAAGGAAAAATTTCCTTTTAACAGGAAGAAACTTCCAGCAGAACCAGGCTCAGGGAGATGCAGCAATCTGCCATGACCAGTTCTGGTGAGGGGAGGGAGACAGGACAAAAGAAGCGTACTAAGAAAATGTCCCACGCAACATTAGACCACCAGCAGCAACGTGAACTGTTAATGAACAGGACGGAACCATGCTTTCATGTTTTTTTACACCAAATTTTGACCCTTCCAGCAGAAAACAAAACTTATCAGACCATGAAAATATTGTTCCAATCTTATGAGCCTGAGCAAATTAGAGCCTCAGCTTCCTGCGATTTAGCACAGGTGATTCTTTCATACTCGGCACTGTATCTATGAAAAGGTGTGATGTCCTCCCCAGGAAATCGAAGATGTATGATGCTCTGCTGCAAAGATTGCCTGCTTACCTCTGCTCCTTGGCTGAATTTAAACGCAGTACTTTTAACATCAGCTGTGCCTCTTGCTCACACTGAACTTGGGAAAACTAGATTCAAATACTTTGCTGACTACAAATGAAACGAGCTACAGAAACTTTCACTGAATCGTTTAAAAAAGTTGTATTTGTCTATTTGTAACTACTCTTGTACATGTTTTTCTTAATTTATGTGTATAATGTGTCCTTTATTATGTGGCTGTTTGTCTCAATTTTTGTATGTGTTTTTCTTTGTACACAGGTCTCTCTTGAAAAAGAGATCCCGATCTCAGTGTGACTGCCTGTTTAAATAAAGGATTTATTTATTTATTTAATATAATTATACTTTGGTTGGTTTTGATTTTGGTTGGGTTTGGTGTTTTTTGAGTTACTGTTGCTTTCCTCTCAGCTTTTGTGAAGCAAGCGGTGAATGTAGAGGACAGAAAAACAGTTTTTCTCAGCAATTTGGTCATTTTTCACATTTGCTTCTGAAAATACACAAATTGTTATTTCTGTAGCTTGGGAATGATTTCCTGTTTCATTATAATCAGTATGCAGCATATTGTGAACGTTCAGTAAATATTATTTCTAAAACGAACAGCTGTTTTGATAGGAGAGTTGGGAGGATTCAGCAAACTGGGGCAAACCCAGCAGACTACTTGGCTGCTGTTCTTTAATTATTGCTTTGTTTTATTAACTGCCTGAAATTAAAGAATAAAACTGAGCTGGACATTGTGTTTATACTGTTTTTATGACTGATCCACAATCAAAAGCTCAAAGGTTTGATGTTCATTGTGTTTTAAAGAGCCAGCCTCCCTTTTTGGACTAGCAGGGCAGCTGGCTTGTCCACTGACTGGATTAATATTTGACATAAAAATAATAAACATAATTTTTTTTTATAGATTTAGATGTTCTATCAACTCTTGTAAAATCTTTGTCAGGCAAGCAGTTCTTACTCCTTACAGGTTGTAATAATTCATCACTCATTAAAGGTGCAGTTAAGTTGTGAGTAATTTTCCATATGAGAAAAAACACTGTAAAGACATCATAATCAATCATCATCCAGTGCCATGGATCGAGTGTCCATACAACATACATCATACATCCTGAAATCAGCACCGATATTACACATACAGCACAAAAAGTAAGGAAATTTAAATTTTATTGCAGCCTGCCTGCTGCACACATGCGCTGTGACACAATGTTCGTGTTTACTGTATGACTTTATCTGTGCAACACAACTTTTGCGACTGCTTTCACGGATTTGCCAGCCAGCTCTAATCCACTCCTGCTGCCAGCCCCACTCTCCTTTTCTCTCAATTACACAAAGCTGGATGAAAAGATTTGGCAAGTTTTTCATGGACGCATCCCAGATACTCAACTCTGCTGCTCAACCCACAAACACATTTTCCTTACAAATGTGGCTCCATTTAAGAGGAAATAAACAACAGTATACGATTTACTGCCAGAGCAACAAAGAAATAATTGGCCAAACACAAACTGCCTTACTTTTTTGTGTTCAGTTAAATTTACATACAAAAATTCTGTTCAGCCATAATCACTATGAGTACTTCAAAAAACGAGAAGCTTTTAAAGGTGATACCTTGATTCTATCATCAAAATGATCTTGGACACATCACTGCATTATACTTTGATATTACAGTGCTTGAAATTTGTTTTCCAGTAAGTATAATAATGATCTAGCCTTCTCTCCAGCAGTTACTGCACAATCCAGAGAGCATTTTACTTTACTATAAGAAGCACCTGGAAGTTTTTTTCCAATATTAGATTAGATTAGATTCAATTTATTGTCACTGTACAAAGCAAGAAAATGCAGATTCCATCTAACCAAAAGTGCTAAAGCAGTGATAAAAAGGGCACATGATACACTATCTACAAAGGTTATGTAATAGTGTCTACAGCAATATCTCCACAGGTTATGACTATTACTATTGCTACAGGTTCTGACCATTAATAATGACTAAGAAAAAATTACAGTACGTTCAGCTGTATCTTACATCAGGACAATAACCACCATCACCCTTTTTAGACAATAAATAAATATGATCTAATGGAATGACTCACTTCAATTTGATTGTGATTATAAACCACATTACTAATTTCCCTTATATTGTCACCTCTGTGATGTCTGTGTACCTGTTCATTTCTTGCTGTTTTGTATTGTTTATGCTTCAATATTTACTAGTATAGGTCTCAGAATTCAATATTGTTGGGATTCAGTGCTCTCTAAGGGGACTTTACATCCTGGATGAACACATTTCCCATTTTGGGGTTTTTAGCACCAACAGGAACATACCGAGGCACATTCCTTTAGCAGTTAGCCTCACAGGCTTTGTAGCACCAAGTCTTGCAACAAATCTGGGCACTTGGGAAGTTACTTTGAAACATTATCAAAATTCACTTTAATTTCAATATCACTGCAGTGGATTAGTTATTTTCTATTTATTCTTTTTTGCTTTAAAGAGCAGTTTTCTCATGTTGCCTATTCTAGTTTTATTTCCTGCCCTTTTCTCTCCTTTGCAAATGTCTGCACAGCCCACCTCAGTTTTACATTTTTTGGATTACTTTCACCTGTTACCGTTCACCAGTAACTATATACAGCTGTTCTTCTGTGTAGCTTTGTCATCACCTTTGTCATATTTTTATTTGCCAACCTGTTTCCCCCTCTTTTGTCCCATTCAGCCTCTGTTATTTCCAGTTGGTTGGGTTTTTTTTTTCCTGTTGTTTGTTTTTGGAGTTCTGCCAGTTTTATGCAGAGCCTTTTTGCTTATATTTCTAACAACGTTTTTGACAGTAATGCTAACATTGCTTTGAGTCCTTGGCACTTTTTTCCCATTTGAACAAACAAATTCAGCCAGTAAAAGCTACATGGTGTCAAAATTAATAACCTTGGGCTGTTTGAATGGAAAATACAACTAAATACGAAAAAAGGTTTTGTCACCGTCGCCAGTTCAGAAAATCTCCAGCATAAAATGGGTTTTATATCTCCACCTATTCTAAAACTGTAAATTAGTAAACACTGATGTTAATACAGGTTTTATTGTTACAGTCGCTGCCTATTCCAGGGATCTACAGGGTTTAGGAATGAGTCCAATTTATTTTGTCAGATAGGAAGGTCTGTCTTCATTTATGTCTGTTAGATATGGTGTTCCACAGGGGTCAGTCTTAGGCCCAATCTTGTTCTCCTTATATTTGCTCTCCTTATCTTCTCTATTATCTTTTCAGTATCATGCTGATCACACACTTGCAACTTAGACCATCTGACCCTCCCTAGTCCACTGAGCTCTCTTATCTTTTACAAGGTTCAAAACTGGATGTCAGATCATTTCCTCCAGCTAAACTCTCACTGAATTGGAATCCTCACCATTGGGTCTTGGCTCAGGGCAGATTAGAATTAGTTGGTTCCCTGCAGGTAACCAACTAATATTCGTAAACCAAGTTAAATAATGATTTTTACTTAAAACTTAACACTGCAAACAACACTTTGTGTTCAATTCTGCACTGCATGTTTTAGTTTACCTTCTTAAACCTACATTTGCTATCAGGATAAACTCCAGGAGGCTGTTTTCTGTCAGACCTGCTGCAGGCTTTTCAATCAGGCTCCTGGAGTTGCACTACATCAGAGGGAGTAGAAAAATCAGCAGGCAGTCCTGCACTTTGCTACTAGATCCCAAAATAGATTTTCAGGGATTAGATTTGGCACACTTTCTGTGGTTTTCAGCTTTCTTAGTGATGTTGTTAATTGGAAGCTATTAGAGATAAGGGAGCAACATAAGAACTGCCGACTGATAAAAGCTTCACTGATAGTCAAAGTTCACTTGTGTCCTCAACAGGTTTGTGGACAGTTTTTGCTGCACAGAATGAAGGATGTGTGCATTCCTGAATGCCGTGGATTCTCTTGGGCTGTTGCTGCAGTTTAAAAGCTAAACTAAAATTCCAGCTCTCTTTGGCTGCAACTTTGTTCATTGTAAAACCATCTTTCAATGTTTAACAAAAACCTGGAAATCACAAGGTTAGTGATAAGGAATTTAATGCTCTAATCTGTCTGCAAGCTGGCTGGATCACTCCACGATGTTGAATTGAATCATCAACTCCTGTCAGACAAGTTTCTTTTTGATAATAATCCAAACTGCAAACTGCAGGCACTCCAAAGGAATCATTTTTTTCTTTTAAGGGGCAAAATTGGGATAAAAGGCATTGTTTTCATTTTAGGATTAACAGACAACAAAGATAGCCCTGGTGTTACAGTGTTTCAGATCAGATGCTGTCCTAAATTTGCCCAGAAATTACAAATACAGTACATACCATTGTTTTATAACACAAAGACAGACATCTTCAGTTTTTAGTTTGGTTTGTAATTGTATTTTTTTAAACTCTTTTTCATACTAGGAAGCATGCAGTTAATCTGATAACCAGTAACATTTTTTATGAAAAGAAACTAAAGTTATTATAAAAGGACAGTGGGTAGTAAGTTTAGCACATAATAAAAACGTGATGCCAAAAAAAAGTGATCATGTTTGTGCATGTTTCGAGGACAGACGGGACAGAGAGCAGCCTGCACAGTTTAATGATTATCACAGTGTTGACCAGTCAGGACAGCAGAAGCCTGGGGGTCAACAGCTTCTGACAAATATCTATTGATCATCTGCACACAGTATTAAACCCCAAAGTGGGGCATCCGGATCAAACCCAGCAAGTGGTTTGGGGTTGTAAGCAGGATTTTGGAATAACACAGCTTCACAGTTTTAATTTTGGGGATATTTGCTGTGAGTCGACATGAAGCCAGCGGTGGTTCTGCTGGGCCTCGTCCTCCTGCTGGACACCACTACGGCTGCAGAAGGTAAAACTTTCAAACTGACTTTGTGTACACAGCTCACTCAGCTGCATCATGAGACTGTCAAACAGACTATCAACACTGCAGTTAGATTTTTGATGTGCAAATTGTATTTTTATTAGTAGAATCCTTCTAAATCAAAGAATCTAATCCTAATTCTACTGTGAATCATGTCAAAGATTATTTTTGAGACATGAGGTTTATTATCCTGATAGTTCATCTGGCCTGTGTTACAGTTTAAGTCAGTAAAGGATCTGATGACTTCTTGTTAATGTTGAACAGTAAAGTCCGACCGGGATTGCACTCTGCATGTTATCTCACACTAAAACTGCTTTCCCACAGAGTCCTGTGCAGGTCGCTGTGGCTCCTTTAGCCCACAGAGCAAATGTCAGTGTGACTCCATGTGTGTGTATTATGGGAGCTGCTGTGAGGACTTTCTCACCATCTGCCCCAAAAAAAGTCAGTAGAGCTGTGGTGTATTAGAGTTTCACTAAATGAACAGTCTGTTGGTCTCTACTGAAACTTCATCATCTAACAAAACCTCATGTTCTGCCTTCAGTTTCTAGAGGCGATGTCTTTGATGTGCCGCAAGGAGAAGGAACGAGCCCGAGCCCAAGCCTGAGCCTGAGCCCCTACACAGCAACTTTTATGCCAACCTCAGACACGGCTGCACCGACCACAGCTTCCTATTTCCCATCAAAGGTCACACAAAGGCCCACACCACCTGCAGACCGTGATGCAGCACCCTGCAGTGGGCAGGCTTTTGATGCTTTTCTGCAGCTGAAAAATGGGTCAATCTATGCATTTAGAGGTAAACCTTGGCAAGTAAAAGGATTTCTGTCATATAAAATGTCAATTTTCATTATTCCCTAACCAGAAGTGTTTGAAAAGGTTCTAACAGATCCCCTTTTGTTGCTTTAGCATCATTATGTCATACCTGTCTTTTAGATTTCACAGCTATAGATCTTTCTAATTTCCTTAATTATCCAGCAATGTTACACAGACCTACAAAAAGGAGGACAGTTACAATCAGAAGGCATGGAGAAATCCACAGAATTGATACCACATAGTGTACAGCATTTTAAAAATAATATCAGTGACGTCTCATACCTTAAAAGATCCAAACATGAAAGGGAAAGAAAAGCCTTTTCAATTTAATCCACAGTTGAAATGAAAATCTTAATGATTGTTCTTTGAAGAGTGATTCAGACATTAATAATAATGTCTATGTCTATAAAATATGCATTGATTTCTAAAAAAAATATTTTACATGCAGTAAATTTTAGATAAATAAACAGATATAGTTGCATGCAGACTGATAACTGGACTTGAATACACCTTTCTGGATCTTCTTGGTTCAATCATTTGAACTCTTACACTGACTTAATCACTGATCCAGAACCTGTTCCCTCTAATAGGTAAATATTTTTTTGAGTTGGATGACAAGTCCATCCTTCCTGGTTATCCCAAACTCATCGAGGATGTGTGGGGAATCTCTGGACCCATCAGCGCTGCATTCACACGTATCAACTGCCAGGGAAAGACCTATATCTTTAAGGTAGAGGCTGCTATGTTTCTGAAGGCTAAAAACAGTTGATGCATTATTACTCATGCAGATTATTACCAATGTTTCAGAGTCAGTTATGTTGGAGATTGGCTCTGTGCACCTTCTTGTTTGCAATTTTTTGTCAGGCAGGAGTCTCTGTGGACTCTGATGTTTGCAGATGATATTGTGATCTGTAGTGAGAGTGGGGGAGCTGCAGGACCAGAGCCCGGAAAGGTGGAGGTGTGCTCTGAAGAGAAGAGGAATGAAAGTCAATTGGAGCAAAACAGAATAGATGTGTGTGTGTGTGTGTAAATGAGACAGAGGTGAGGATGTAAGTAGTAGTGAAGGTGGATGAGTTTAAATACCTGGGGTCAACCATCCAGAGCAACAGCCAGAGCACATAAGAGGTGAAGAAGAGAGTGCAGTCAGGGTGGAGCAGAAGGAGACAAGTATCAGGGGGTGATTTGTGACGGAGGAATAGCAGCAAGAATGAAAGGGAAGGTTTACAAGATGGTAGTGAGACCTGCCATGATGTATGGTTTGGAGATGGTGACGCTGACAAAAAGATGGAGCTGGAGGTGACGGAATTGGAGATGCTCAGATTTCTATTGCGAGTGACCAGAAGAGGGCTCATGAGACAGAAGATGTTGCTATGGGTAGGGTGAGATGGAGACAGCCACCCCTAAAGGGAGCAGCCAGAAGAAAAAGATGATTAGCAGTGTTTCAGTCGTCTGCCTTACACCTTATGGTCTCCTCAAACCTCACTGCTCTGGGCTTCATTCTCTCAGGGGAACCAGTACTGGAGATTTGAGGGCGACGTCCTGGATGAGGACTATCCACGGTTTATTTCACACGGCTTTGATGGCGTACCAGATGAGATTGATGCTGCGTTTGCCTTACCCGCACCGAGTCACCGTGGCAAGGAGAAAGCCTACTTTTTCAAAGGTATTTGTACTAATGAGTAATACTGCACTGTTCGCATTTTCTGTCATACATGAGCCAGTAATACGAACCAAACAGTAACTAAAGCAGTGGTGTCTGAGTGTAGCTCAGAAACTTTCTAAATGATGAAGATGACTCTGCGTGTGAATTTGAAATGTATTTAGTAAAAAGTTATTTTTCTGTTTTTGTTTTCATTTTGTTAATAATTAGTTAGGAAACCGGATCCCCTGTTTGGAAATGTGGAATATGTACTGACTCACATGCTATTTTTTTTTTTATTATATTTTCCTTGTCTCATTATTTCATACCGAGTTGTTAAGTTTAACAAGTTAAAATGAGTCATCTGAGGCCGCCCAGCCTTTCTGAGGTGGAGCAAAGAAGTGAAAGTTTTAGGAAGAAGCAGTCAGAGCAGCCTCACAGGAATAGCAAAGAGTTACAGAGTTACCAAATCTGATGAAAAGAAATGCACAAGTTTTCATCTGTATGTCTTTCTTAGTTAAAATGACATCATCCTGAAACTGTTGAAACTCCACAACCTGTTTAATCGTCTTACTTTGTCTCAGTAAAAATCTGGGTTTTTTTTCTTCAGGGGACAAATATTACCAGTATGCGTTCAAGCACCAGCCTTCCCATGAGGAGTGTTTCCAGATGAGCAGGTCCTCCCCATCAGTGCTGTTCACACAATACACAGACCTCTTCTGTGACAGCACATGGGAGGATCTCTTTGCTGAGCTCTTTGGAGGATCCTGTAAGGACTTTTCTTAGTTTCTGTGTGCGTATTTCTAGTGTTTTTTTTTTTTCTTATTTTCCATCTACATGGTTTTTGTCTTTTAGCGGTTAGCAGTCGCCAAACAGGCCCGCATTTCATCAGCAGGGACTGGCGGGGTATTGGGCCCCCTGTCGACGCTGCCATAGTGGGACGAGTCCACATCAGTACCAAGCCAACTTCAGCTCCACAAGCGAAGAAGGGGAATCCTCGGAGAAGGAGGCCCAGCAAGAGGCGGGGACAGAGAAGAAGGCAGAGTCGCCACTTGCTGGATGATTTTTGGTTTTACGATGGTTTGTTCGACCTCGGTGACTACAGTGACAGCTCCGAAGAGCGCAACATGCAGGAGTACCAAAGCACCCCTGTTCAAAATGTGTACTTCTTCCAAAGAGGTAAATTAGACTTAAGCAGAACAGACAAAGCATAATTCTGCTAAAAACTGCTTTTCATGCTTCCTTAACATCTTTATGGTTCCTGTCTGTTTATAATGGCAGATAAGTACTACAGAGTGGCTCTGCAGACAAAACATGTGGATGCTGGTTACCCTCGATCTATTGCAAAATACTGGCTTGGCTGCGAGCGTGAAGACGTACCTGCATCATCATCATGGGCAGAAAAGAGATAAATGCTTGTTTTGGCTATTGGATGGGCCTTAGATCTGAACAAACACCTCTCCAATGCCCCTTTCTGTGGATACGCTGAATGACGCAAGATTTAATAAAGCATTTCAGTGCTTAAGTGTTTAATATTCTTGTCCACCTCTCATGTAAACTGTAACCATCCAATCACATTTACACATCTAACCTTAACACTGACCCTTTACCAGCAGAAGATTCTGCCCCCAGAAAGTTGATGCTTCTGCACGCAGCTGAAACTGACAGTCACTTGCATGAGTGATGAAACATTTCTCCCACTGACAACTGTGTCTTCAGACAAACAATCAACTTTCTAAGATCATCAAGGCCATAAATTCTGATCTTAAGTATCAATCACACATCAAATGCAGTGTTTAAAGTCTAAAGCTCAATTTTTATTAAAGGCAATAAACAGCCGAACAACTTCACTTAGAATGCTGCCAACTCGTTGAATAGTACCCAGAGCCACCCCAATCACTGGTCAGGACAATTTGAATACTAACTTTAAGGAAACTTGTGCTTAAGAGGCTACTGACCTCTTCAGCTGAACTAAGGTCAGACTCAAATGAGCGCCCTCTGCTGGATAAACTAGCACGTATTTTAGATTTCAAAATACATACATTAACAAACTGCTTACACAACTTTTAAAGTTTAGAAACTTGGTTCAAGTAGATTCATAAGCAGTTACAGAGGTTTGTCCTCTGACATAAATACCCTGTTAGTAGCTCAAGACCCACAGAGTCATTGAGGTTTAAAAAAATAAATTTCCAACTGATAAGCAACCACTTGAGCTAGATTAGAATCTTACCTCAGGAAAGTTTAAAAGGGAGCACCATTTATTCTTTCTTAGAGGGAGGAGGGGTAAAAGGCACCGCTGGGATTCGAACCCAGGATCTCCTGTTTACTAGACAGGCGCTTTAACCAACTAAGCCACGGCGCCGCCACGTGGTTTCGGATTTTGAAAATGTATGAGTCAAAAACACAGAAACAGTAAACGAAAGTTAATTAAAATAGATTTATTTCTTAAAAATACTCTTCCGGTTGCATCTAAATAATGTGCATTTTATTTACATTACCTTCAAGGCTTGGCATTTAAATCCTAAAATTGCCCCAAAATGCAATCTGGACACCAGGGTAGGTTGTCCCTTTTCCCCGTCACAATAGCAGTTTTATGTGAAAGCATGTTTTCGTGCCAATACCACGCTGTTTCGGAACCCCACTGACGGCAGCTCAGTTAAAGACGCTTTGAAACAAGTGCTAAACGTTCTTTGCCAACCCAACCAAAATATAAACAAACTTGAAAAAAAAAAAAATACACAATAGGAGGGAAAAACCCAGAAACAGTGAAGACATTTATCACGTGTCAAACTCGCGTTTAAGTTGATAACGAATAGCCTACGTCACTGCCACCGCCTCCTGAGGACTCGGCGCTTTTTTCAAACTTGGAAGAGCAACATTTTAAGACCACAGTACCGGTGAATGGGAACAGGGGAGACAGCTGGCGACACAGCATTGACGTAAAGGTGTGAGAACGGACACACTGATATAGCGTTTTTCTTGCTACAGGCTGTTACATGGCACGGTGTTGCACATGTACCCAATCACAGCGTGGCCCTAAATATGCAGCTCTTAGTTTTACAAGTCACTCCAAAAGCGAATCAATCATTGAGATGTCCAAATTGGGCAGAGTAGGGTTCAGCATCAGGTCCTGGAAGCACGGGTCTGACAGGTCGTCCAGAGTCTCTATAGAGCTGGGGAGAACCTGGATGTCCAGCCGACTCAGAACGCCTTTATTGGGGACAGGGTGACTAACACGTGCTGGCTCTGACCCCTGTGCATGAAGAAAGGCTTCAAAGTCCTCTGGTAAATCCCACTCATCGAGCCCACTGCATGGAAACGGGTCTCGGCAGTAGTTGGTGAAGTTCGGGGATTCGTGGCACTTGTTTGGGGGAACTCCTGGGTGAGCAGATGATCCATAAGCGGATGAGGACTGGTCAGGTGGAAACGTGGCCCGACTGTCCAGGACTGAGGAGAGTCTGGTGGACTGAGGTAGACTGGGCGCACGGTAGCCTGTTGGGGACGGGAGGCTGGGACTAGGAGGTAAAGAAGCCGCCACCTGAGGACTGAACGGTGCAGTGTGGGGGGCCTGCGGGGGTTTGGAGGCTCCTCTGGCTGGTTTCTTGGTCTTAAAGAAGCGGGCTCGCCGATTTTGAAACCAAACCTGGTGAAGACAATTATATTTTTTGGTTAATGAAAGATTGTGCGTTGCCCAAATTACGCTTCAGGCGTGTATATCCTACCTGAATTTTAGACTCTGGTAGTCCAGTTACCGAGGAGAGGGTCTTCCTCATACTGATGTCCGGGTAGGGTGTGACACAGAAGGCCCTCTCCAGCTGGCTCAGCTGCCCCTTGCTGAATGTGGTGCGCTTCCGGCGGCACTTTGTCTTGGAGCTGATCGTGTATGGAACATGGTGCACTTCAGAGAGAGGGCAAAAAAAGTTATAATTTAATGCAGCCTTAGTGCAGAAATTAAACTCAGTTGTAGAGCTAACAATCCACAGATTTACAAGGATGTGGGTGCAGCCTTAAACTACATTTCTTTTTTAAAGGCATGATTTCTTGTCTTCTTCCGAAGCTGTTCACCTACCTGTGCTGGAGGAGTTCTGTGCCCAGCCATTGTTGTTTCTGTCCGTGACTGCGTCAGGCCAGCACTGCTCCGATAAAAACGTGATGATCTCAGCCACGTTACCGCCGGTAAAATCCAACCCGCATGCCATTATGTTCTAAACACAGCGCTAAAAGGGGATCAAGTGTACGTCAGTGAGTGCCAGACGCCTCTCTGGTGAGCAGGCATGATGTCACAGGGGGTTTTTTTATACCTGTGCTCGGCAGACGCGACACGACCCCCTGCGTGGCATCCTCTTGCACATCACAGGCGCGGCCAGGCCCTGCAAACGCGTGGCTTTGATGTGATGCTCACCTGTTAATGGCTGTCTGGATAATAGGTGTCTGTTTGATCCACGATGGGCCGTTAATGGACCCTGTATAGACCAGACAGCTTGTCTTCACCTGCGGACACGGGGATGTTGTGGAAACCCTAAAAATGGGCAAGAAAGATGTTCAGACAGCCGCACCAGCTAGATGACGAATTAACACTCCCATGGGCAATTTTCTATCATTTTAAAATCACTTTTGGCCCGTTGAATGCGAAAAGCAAGTTTGTTTGTTTTTTATTTTATGGCATTTTTATAAGCCGCATGAACCGCTAAACACAGGTGTTACTAATGAACACTGAATGGAAACCTTAATTAAAACGATTAGAAACACCTTGAGTTTCCCTAAATATTGGCGCTAGAATGGCTGCTGGGATCCGGGTCTAGCCTATTAGAATGTTCGTCATAATCATTATGAAAGTACACAGTATAGGGCTTATACTACCACAAGCAAAGCAACAATAGCACTCTTTTGACACATCAGTCTGCGGCGCATCCTCTGCAGCATGCCGCCTCCTGGCGCGCATGAAAGCGCACAGAAGCGTATTGGAGAAGCTGTGGGAGTGTGAGCCCTCTGTCAGCTATAATGTGTGAAGGTGACAAATCGGGCTACTTTTCCCCTTCTTCCTGGTCGGTTACGTTTCCTCCGATCGAGACATCAAAACACCGGATAACTCGCAGTGCTGTGCAGCCAGTTCCCAGGTGAGTGCCAGACTCTCAGCTCCTTTAGCAGAAACGGGCAACATGTATTAAATGAAACCATGTCCCTTGATTTTGTTTATCATTGGATTTTTTGTTGTTGTTGCAGAATATTTGGCGGGGCCACGTGAAATAAAATGAGCTTGCTTTAACCTTGGTGGCTGGATCAAATTAGCAGTGAGTACTTCACGTTCACCCCCCTCTCCTGAGAACAACGGGCTATAAAGATCACAAGCCACGTGACTCGGAGGAAGACAATAACACATCGGCAGTGCAGCCGAACCCGAACCAGGTCCTAACAAAGTGAGCAATCCAAAGAGTGGCCCATGTTTGTGTGGGGCAAACCCTGGGAGAAGGTCTGCAGAGCAATGAAGGACCAGCTGCAGAAATGGCTTGTCAAAAAACCACAACTGAGTTTTTATTTATTTATTTTTTTTATTTATTTATTTATTTATTTATTTGAGGAAAAGTTTCCAAGAAAGTTCAGGCTGGTTTATAATAAAAACTCTTAAATGGTTCTTTTTCAAAGTAGTTCTTTAAGTATTTAAATCTGATCATTATGCCTAGTTTTAAGTGTAACTTAGACCAATTTCTCACGTCAATCATTGCAGGCAAACTTAATGTTTTATTTTTGTGACAGTGTCTTTGTTTTTTTTTTAAAAACATACTGCACAAAAATGATTAAACAGCTTCCTGCAAACTCAGAAGCAGACACATCTCTTCTTGTGCCGCATGTTTCTTGTAAGTATCACATACTGTGTCCCTTCATGTTGTTGTTCTCACATGATTTAAAATTTTTCTTTTTAATAACAAAGGGGGAAACAACATGAAAATTGCCTTCTAATGGCTTCACCCTCAGTTTTTGGTTGACCATCACATCTCTGTTGATTTGTGTCAGTTTGAAGAAGAAGAAACGGCCTTTATTGTCCCACAGAGGGGAAATTTGGGAAACCGTCTCAATAGCTTGTGACTTTGTGGTGACTGAATTTTTCCCGTTGAGCATAGATGGTAAAATGTGACACCCAAACCTGTATGTCACCCACAGTGGCAGCGTTCCCAGTGCTCTCCACAGCCAGACTTGAGAAAAGTGCCCTGCAGTGTTGACCTTTGAATGCTACAGCCAATCAAAATGTGGGACATGGTCTCTATATGAGGAGAAGCAGGAGGCTGGATTTCAATACATAAACTGGTCGCCACTGGTGATTCCAGCGCCAGCTGAGGATTGAAATACATGTTTACAACAAATGGACAGCTGTGAAGATTGTAATGTGCTTGAAGTGCATCCATATGCCTTTTACTTGGGCTAGTTTATTGTAAAGTATTTTCTAAAGTCCAGGGAGCATTATAGATTAAAGCAATCCACAAGATGGCAGCATTTAGTCACACCTACCCACCCAGTTAAGTACCGTAATATTAAAACATTAAAATCTTCCCATTATTAAACGCTTACAAATGTGGCTGACCTTAACCAGGCAAGACAAAGAAGTTTCCATATCTTGGTTCATTTAAGCTGCTGGGTTAATTATACAAGTGAATTTGGCTTAATGTTCTATCCAAATGTCAGTTCATAATGGGATGCTTGGTACATTGTATGGCATAAATACCCCCTCCCGTTTGTTTTAGCAGTATTTATAATTAATTGTCCATCTACAGATTTACAAATGAGGTTTCTTCTTTTTGCATTTTGACTTATTTTTCATTTTCATATAAACAGGCAGGATGATCTGTTTCTTCTCAGCAGCTTCTGACTGTCTTGCCTGCTCCGCTGCCCAGACTGTGTTCCTGACCTCACCATGGAACACACACAATACACAAACTGTCCTTTTCTCTGCGTGTGTGAATGTCTCAGTGTATACCTCTCAAACTCAGGTGTGCACACAGAGAAACGCTGCACTCCTGTGTCCACACTCCCCTCTGAGAAATCAGGATCGACACTCAGGTGTGAATGACGCTCTGACCTTCTTTGCGTCACCTTCCTCCTCGCTCCTTTCTTCACAATACACAAACACCGCACCTCAGCCTTCTATTTGATGTGGAACCTCTGTCCACATTTCCTGTCAGCCTGAGAGTTTTGGGGGGCCCGGTCTTGTGTGCTGCATGGCAGAGGTGAGGGGGCTATTCCTCACTCTTGCCCCGTGCTTGTAAAGGCCCCTCTGGATCTGGGAAGTAGAAACAAAGTGTGATTCCAGCTTGGCTGCAGATAAAGGAACAGCAGGTCATGCAGCAAAAGCAGCAGACATGATTTAGTGCAGCTGGAGATACAATATAAATGGGTATTATAGCTCAGATAGAAGGGAAAGGGAAATATTCTGTTAGCATTGCGATCCAGCAGGTCTGTGTGATTTCAGCTTGACATTGTATAAATGTGCAAAGAGTAAAGTCCATGAAGAAGAGAACCGCAGCTGTAGATCATGTTATTCAGTGTAATTCATAAATTGCATGAACTCCAGCAAAAGAATTTATGACATGCAACTAATCCTCATTATTCACATAGCTTCATTTCTTTCTCTCTTTTTTTTGCCATTCTTGTGCAACTAGCAACTTAAACAGCTTACTGTGTTTTCCCAATAAATTTAAAGGAATGATTTTATTTTTATTTTGATAAGCTCTGCTGTTTTTATGTTTTATTCGTTTGGCTGTGCAGAACTTTGGTCAACAGTTATTGTTTGTAATGCGCTGAATAAATGTGACTTGATAATATATTGAATGAATGACTAAAGGAAGCATTCTCTAGACTCAGGGTGTGTGTTGGATTGTCAGTGTTTTTCAGGGCCTGCAGAAGCTTGAATGGAAGACTGGATATCATTCATAAACTAGGATATTTTTCCTGTATTTCCAGGAATCACAGGACACTGAGATTTAAAGCAGACGTGTGACTCCTGGCATCTGATAAAAGATGGATTCAAGCTCAGCTGAAAATTGATTTGGATATGGATAGGTACTAGGTTTCAGTAAGTTGTCACTATTATACTATGACATCATTTGTTATTACTTTTATATCATTTTAAATGCTGACTATCCAAGGTAAATACAGTCCACAAAAAAATAAAAAATCAGCAACTGTAAAGTAAAAGTAAAGTAAAAATGTATTTGTATTTTACATTTTAGCAGCAAGGCAGTTCAAAGTGCTTTACATCAAACAAATGTGCAGTAAAATCATTAAAAGCATTAAAATATCAATCTAGTACACAGCAAATCAAAACGATCATCACACAAAATCATAAAAACTAGCAAGTAGATACACATGATAATCATAGGGAGATGGTAAGTGTGTAATAAGATATTTTTTTTAGACTAAGCTAAGAACTGTAATATGCGTTCACTGGCCACTTTATTAGGTACACCTGCTCAACTGTTTCTTAGCACAGATATCGAATCAGCCCATCCTATAGCAGCAACTCACTGCATTTAGGAATGTAGGAATAGTCCAGACAACCTGCTGGAGTTCAAACTGAGCATCAGAATGGGGAAGAAAGGGGATTTAAGTGACTGAATGCGGAGTGGTTGTTGGTAACACACAGGCTTGTCTGAGTATTTCTGAAACTGCTGATCTCCTGGGATTTTCCCACACAACCATCTCTAGGGTTTCCATAAAATGGCATGAAAAAAAATCCAGTAAGTTGCAGTTCTTTGGGTGAAAATGCCTTGTTAATTCCCGAGGTCAGAGGGGAATGGTCAGACTGCTTTGAAGGCAACAGTAACTCAACCAAGGTACAGTATACAGAAGAGCATCTCTGAATGCACAACACATCAACCTAGAAGCAGATGAGCAGAAGTCAGCTAAGAACAGGAAACTGAGGCTACAATTTACATGGACTCACTAAAAATGGAGAGCAGAAGGTTTGGGAAAGGTTGCCTGGCCTAAGTCTCAGTGTCTGCCATTCAGATGAGTTTCAGATGGTAGGGTCAGAATTTGGCATTAACAACATGAAAGCATGGCTCCATCCTTTTATCAGTGGACCTTTGCCCTCTTATTAACAACTGAATGTCATTTAAACACCACAGCCTACCTGACCATTGTTAATGACCTTTGCGACCTCAGTGTAGTGATCTACTGATGGCTGCTTCCAGCACAATAACACACCATATCAAAAAGATCAAATCATCTCAATCTCATTTCTTGAACATAACAATGGACTCAAATGGGCAAATTGCCAGATCTCAAACCAGCAGAGCATATTTGGGATGTGGTGGAGCAGGCGTGATATTTAGCAACTGAGTGATGCTATCATGTCAATATGGACCAAAATCTTTGTGGAATGTTTCCAGCGCCTTGTTTAATCTGTACCATGAAGAATTAAGAGGGGGAAAGGGGGTCTAACCTGGTGGCAGGAAGGTGGTTAATGAGGTAGTTATTAAAGGTAGTATTTCTGGCACTGTGACATCTTATTCACAGAATTTCTAAAACTTCGTGTTGCTCATTACTTAAGAGAACTGTTGCTTTACAAAAATCATATTTTACATGCAAAACAGAAATCACATGTCACTGTTGATGATTTTAACAATCATCCACCTTTTCTTGATTTCTGCCTTCTGCAGCTTGGAAGGAAAGGATGTCTCGGGAGCAGCAGGCGGTGGCTCG
>VUQK01002309.1:4487-28897 GCA_015106715.1 Bujurquina vittata
TTCTCTTTTGTGTCCAGAATTCTTGTTTTTTCTTTTTTTTTTTTTTTTTTTTTTTTGCAGGAAGTGAACTCTCATAAATAATCCCTGAAAAAAAATGAGTCTCATCTCATTTTCTCACTGTGCGGCAGTTAATCCAGTAACCCTTTGGGGATTTATTGCCTTTCAGCGTTAGGCACAGTGACTCACCATCTCACTAATATTCTTTATGGCATGCTTTATGGCACTTTAAAATTGCTCAAAAAAAAAGTTATTGTGTTAAAAATGGAAATTTATTGTTGTGAAAGCACACAGATGGCAAGCTGTATGGCCCACTTTGATGTTTGAAGGAATACAGATAAGAGAGGTCAGACAGAAACAAATCCCAAAGGAATCCTCCATGGGAAAATATTTAGTCTAGGAGTGGACATAGAGTATGTCTGGAAATCTAGCTCATAAAGTTGAAGCGAGACAGCAGCAAGGACATGGCCCTCTGTAACAAGCACGTCTTCAGTAAATGGAAAAAGCATGCACTTTCCTGTTCTTTGATTCTCTCTTTTTTAAGGGCATTATTTTATCTTTCCAGACCAGACTCTTTCCTGAACTGAAAAGTTGTTTGGTCGTGTGCAGGTGTCACAATTTGGGCGGAGGGGGATGATACGGCTCAGGAGGAGGCACGAGCTTCTTCCCCATGGTCAGAGGAGCGCTGCGAGGAGCTGTGGGAACGCGTGGAGGGAGTACGACACAAGCTCACGCGCATCCTCAACCCGGCGAAGCTCACCCCGTATCTGCGCCAGTGCAAGGTCATCGATGAGCAGGACGAGGATGAAGTGCTCAACTCCACACAGTACCCCCTGCGCATCAGCAAGGCTGGTGAGAGGACAAAAGAGTGAAAATCCAGTTAGTAATCAGCACCAGTGCCAAGCTTCACATTATGAAGCTGTGGTGTGACAGCGAGTCCATATGGACGGTTGATGCCATTACCACAGAAATAATACACGGGACTGATTACATATTTTAAAGGGCTGATATCTGCAGTATCACAGTTTTGAGTAGAGCAGCATCTGGTGGTGAAGCTGTGCCTGATTCTAATGTTACTGTTTAGACATCAGCTGATTCTGCAGTCCAGTTTATCAAGGTCTTCCCTGACGAATGAGTTACCATCACAGCACGGGAGCTCAGGAACACTGCAGCTTCAACACTCAGACAAGCAAAACCATCGGTGCACATCCGCCGCAGTCAGTGAAAACTTGTGTGTCACAGCCTACACTTCCTATAGTTTTCTTTCTTAAGCTCATGTGCAGACTCGTGTTGCCACAGCTGAGAGTACACTGGTCTGCCATGATTCATGGGAGTGGAGCCAGCCTTTCTCCATTGGTCGGATGAAAACCAAATGTTACTGTGAAGAAACACAAAAGTAATCCTGTAATGTTCTGTGTGCATTTAAAAGAAAAAAAGATTATTGTAATTTATCCTGTTCATTTGGCCGATTTAGTGATTCATAAATGAACTCCAAAAAAGACAGACATAAATAAAGACATTTAAATGTTGGCGCGGCTCTCAGGAGGATGGAAACTGAGCTACAGCATTGAAATATTACACTGTGTTAGTTATAACATAACAATAAATGCTGCAGTGAGTGAAAAAAAAAAGCAGGAAGTCTTGGGAGAGTACGATGACAGTTTTATGGTTAAGTAGAGGCGGGTAGAGGGAAGAATGATGATAAAGATGGAAGGTAAGTTGTAAAGAAAGAAAGGCTGAAGGTGAGCACCTGGTCCATGTTTGAAATGCTGACAGTATGTAACTACAGGGGTAATGACACTCGTTTCAAAGCAGTAGCATTCTTGTGGTGAGACTGTCTCATCTGTGACTTTAAACTTCTGCTATATCCTAACGTGCACGTTCGTCAGTGGGCTCCTCTTCAAGCATTGTCCATGTTTAATGTTGTGCATTGGAAAGTCAATTAATCCACACTGTTGCAGTTTTTCTCACTTTATTTCTTTTTCCTATTTGTCATAAAGGCCGTTTGCTGGACATCCTGCGTGGTCAGGGCCAGCGAGGTCTTCAGGCCTTCATGGAATCGCTGGAGTTTTACCATCCGGAGCAGTACACACAGCTGACCGGGCAACAGCCCACGCACCGATGCTCCCTCATACTAGGCAAGCAGAGATTTATTTATTTTATGTTTTTGGATAGAAAGGAAGATAGCAGAGTGGCGGGCATTAACCTCCTAAGACCCTGCATCCTCGTATGGAGTCATTACAGATGTACCCTGCCTCTTGCCCTATAACAGCTGAGATAAGCTCCAGCACCCCCGCAACCCTGAACTAGATAAGAAAGTTGATGTACAATTACATTCATTTTCACATAATTCAGCTCCAAAGTGCAAAATCTAGCCAAACCCCACTTGTGACGAGTGAATTATTCTTTACTGACATTAAAGTTAAGCATTTAAACTTCAAAGGGGGTTGTAGTAGAATCTGAACATGGCCAGCAAACACATCTGAGTTACTTTCATTGCTAACCACCAGAAGTGGTTAACAAGTAACTAGAAGATAAGTGCTTTGGAAGTGAACGTATGATTCTTGAGAAAGCTATTATGTTGCCCAAGAGCAGGGAAAAGAATGTGCAGCACAATGAAAGGCTTTTCCACATTTGGCACTAAAGATCTCTTGTGTGTTGTTTACTCACATGCAGAGCACATGAACATCTACTCACACATTAAAACAAGTTTCTCTGACTCCCAAGTGAGTTTATAATGTTTATAATATTGATCAACGATATCCTCTTTCCATGATAATGAACTCCATGTGTGTTTCTCCCCAGATGAGGAAGGTCCAGAGGGTTTGACTCAGTTTTTGCTGCTGGAGGTGCGCAAACTGAGGGAGCAGCTTCGAAACAGCCGCATGTGCGAGCGGCGCCTGTCTCAGCGCTGCCGGATGGCGGAGGAGGAGCGCAGCCGCGCTGAGCGTAAAGCTCAGGACTTACGGCATGACAAACTACAGCTGGAAAGGTTTGGATGACTTCTCTGATTTCCCGTTTGATTGTTTAAGGCTTTTCTGTCAGATATATGACAATTTAGAGACATCAAGTCAATTTACATTATATTAATAATTCTCCCCCACAAAGGCTGTAAGAAGTACAGGAGCCAAGGCGCTATTGTTCCCCCCTACTTCCCCTCTGTGAGATGTCACCTGATGTCCTGCCACAATTTTGGCTGGAAAATGTGTTTGTGTGTTATTAATTCATTTTTGAATGATAACACATCACTTTTAGTTGTTTTGTTCCTGGTCTGAAGAGATTGTGTTAAATTATCACTGCTGACAAAAACATAAATGATAAACATGCTGCTTGTGGTAACATCTGATGATCTCGCACCCATGTTCTTCACGCAGCTTCAGTCTTCTTCGTTCAGCCGCTCCCTTTACGGGTCACCTCAGAAGATCTTCTGCCTCCATCTCACTCTATCCCAGCATCCTCCTCTGTCCCACCAACCCTCCTTCACAGCATCCATGAATCTTCTCTGAGGCCTTCCCCTTTTCCTCCTGTCTGGCAGCTCCATATTCAAAATCCTTTGTCCATTATATCCACTCTGCCTCCTCTGCACGTGTCCAAACCATCTGAGCCTTGCCTCTCTGACTTGACTGTACTCATTTCTAATCCTGTCCATCCTGGTCACTCCCAGTGAAAATCTTACAGCTGACAAACTATCTCTGCCTTATTTCTAATGTGTTCTCTGCTTGTACAAAAATGAGTCGATAAGAAAGAGGGAAATGGTTTGTGATCTGTAGGCTGCGCCACGACTGGGAATCGGCCAGTCGCGAGCTGGGAAAGCTGAAAGACAGACACCTGGAGCAAGCTGTGAAATACTCCAGGGCCTTGGAGGATCAAGGCAAAGCCTCAGCCAGAGAGAGAGAACTACTGAATCAGGTAGGTTGGTTAGGAGCAGCACTTTCTTAAATATAAGAAAATATTAACAAGAGCAACTCAATCTGTTGTGGTCATTCTAAATTTCATATTTTTATGACAATAACTCAAAATAATCAGTGTTACACCGGGCCTTTCTTTCTATTTTAAGTCCCAAATGTCAAAATCAAGAGGCATTCATCCAAACTATAGCTCTTCCTGTCATCTTCTGCAGAGTCGGGATCCAGATCCCTTCTGAACCTCCTGAAAGGTTTTCATCGAAACTTGAAAGAAGGAATTTCTCACATTCTTGTCAGTGCTGCAGTTTTTACATTTGAATGTTCCACCTTAAAGCTTTAAGCTCATTTCCATGTTATTGTTATTGGGCTCTAATAGAGTAGCTGATTCACAGTTAAAAATAACTCTTATCTCATCGTGGGACTTGCTGCAAGCCCCTTGAATTATCTGCTGCCTGAAACATTTAAGCTTCTCTCCCTTTAAGGCCACACTCCATTTTAGCCAGTGTTCTTCAGTTTGCTGTCCCTCCTAAGCAGAGGGTTTGCTTGCAGTGGTGGGCCGTCAGTGCTCACAGATCTGTGTGCCTTAGCTGACCATATTTGGGATGTTTGCTCTGACCCGCATCATACGGAGCTAAAAGCAGAAAGGACTGTTTACAGTGTTTACAGGGATTCTGTTAAGTCGTTTCCCTTTTTTATTTTATAATTCTTGGTCTGGCTGCACTGTTGTCTGTTTTACTTCCTCTCTGTTGGTTTTCCCTCCTTCATGACTGTATGCTTCGCCCACATTAGGCTCGCTGGAGTTGCCTTCACACCTGTTTTCAATTAGCCAATCACCGTACCCATCATCTCATATAGTCATGCATTGTATTGATTTAAGTATTGTTTAGGGATTGTGCATCACCTTTTGGACTGGATTTACACAGGGACAACAGGTCTCCATTAATTGTAATATTCCTATACTTAAAGATACTGATGTTAAAAATTTAACAAGTAGAGGATCCAAGGTTCAATCCCAGGAAGGAGACATAAATGCCATTGCACCATGACATGTGGAGCTACCTGCTGTGACAACCCATTGTGGACAACAGTAGCTACTGATATTAATATTCCACTGCTTAATTTCTAATTCATTATGCCTATTAATATAGAAATGTAAAAATAATAATTGCAAAAGAGTCCCACGCTAACAGCTTATTGTTTGTTACAGTAAAAAAAATACCTACATGTCTTTTTTTTTTTTAATTAAAAAAAATTCCTAATTTTTTTTTTTTTTTTTTTGCTTGTTCATCATTCAGGTCGAACAGCTTAAATCCAGGCTGCTGGCAGAAGAGAAACAAACAGCTGACGCCCCCGAGAATGCCAAAATGAACCATGTTCTCTCTAGTGGAGTTATCGACTCTCCATCTGCTTTACCAGAAAAGTCGCTGCACCGTTCCGAGCTTGAGAAAACTGAGAGTGCAGGAACTCAGATGAGGAACTCAGTGCCACCCACTGGAGTCATTGTGTGTTTTAGATTACGCAGGGTTTATCACCTGAAATCATCTTTTTACATCTGTTATCTTTTTTTTATGTATGTTTCATCTTTGTACTTTTTGTTTTGGTTCATTTCAGGCTCTGATGGATATCCTGCAGCAGGACCGCAGGGAGGCTGCAGAGCAGAGACACGAGTTCTGCGATATCATCGACAGACTACAGAGTGAGCTCCAAAACTCTGAAGAGCAAAGGGACAAGGTGAGAGGCTGTCACCTATCATCCTAATCAGTACATTAAAGTTCCTCACTATCATCCAAACCGACTTTCCCGGCTGTAACAGTAGACTGTGATTGCAGTTAGAGTCTCAATGCGAGCAGCTACAGCTGAAGGTGAGGACTCTCCAGCTGGACTGGGAGACCGAGCAGAAGAGGAGTATGTCTTACTTCAACCAAATCATGGAACTGGAAAAGGAGAGAGATCAGGTCAGTGAGAGCAGACATGTGTAGCAGCTCTGGCTGATTTTCACACAATGCCAAACTATTTTTTCCTGTATTTTTCCCCCTGTCATTACCAGGCGCTGCGCAGCCGAGACAGCCTGCAGTTGGAGTACACTGACTGTCTGCTGGATAAGAACCGTCTGCGTAAAAGCATCGCAGAGCTGCAGGCCAGTCTGGAGCAGCAGCACAGAGAGCTGGAGAAAGAGAGGGAGAGATGCCGTGAGAAAATGGAGCAGAGCAGCTCGTGTCTGCACTGTGTGAGTAAACGCTAAGTTAGGAGTGTAGCACTCGCCTTCCCCTGCCTCCACAGAGCAGTTCATACACGTGTTGTTCTCTGTGTCTGCTCCCCAGTCCCACCTATCTCTGTGCAGTGAGGAACAGTGCTTCGGACCCTGCTGTTCCCCCGGCCTGGATCTGAGCCCGCAGCCTAAAAGAACCAATCTGTTGACAAGAAAGGTCAGTGCTTGGTGTAATCCCAATGGCTGCCGTATTTATTACAATCAATTTTAAAATAACAGCAAATTCACAACTGCCTAGACTAAATTAGGATCAGCAGGAATTTATTCAGTTGTACCTGCCGTGTAATTTCTGTTTCATTTGGTATCGTGGGAAATCATACAGGATGCAAACTTGTTTTCTCCTGTTGTTATTACGACGCAAAGAATGTAGCTTTCAGACTGCAAAGTCAATTATAAGCTTGAAAAGACAAGAATCCTATTATGAGTAGAAAGTGTTGTAATACATTCTTAAGCAGCTCTTTGCAAGTTAGTACCTGTGCAATACCTCTCACTAGCTGTGAGCTCGTCCTCTGAGTCATCTTTTCTGTGTCACAGGTGCCCTCTACAGGCCAAACCAATGAAAACTCAGAGGGTAAGTCATCTGCACTGGCAGCTGGAAGGTGCTTATCTAGTTTTGCACAATGCTTTTGCTTTTGTACTTTTTCTTTGCACAGAGTAGGAAGGATTTTATCACCCCTCACAAATAAGTGCTACAAGCTAAAGTAAATGGACATAATTTTTTTTTCTGCTGATTCATAGATTCTGGCTCAAACTCGGAAGAGAATCTCTTGCTGTCGGTGAGTGTCAAAGCTCTGAGTAAAGGAAAAAAATAAAAGGGCAAAAGATCTGCATCTTTATATTTACCTCTTTACTTGCAGACAGAAACGAATGAAAAGGAAATAAACCGTCTCTCCACGTTCCCCTTTCCTCCCTGCATAAACTCCATAAACCGACGATTTAACACGGAGTGAGTTTATCAGACTGCACATATTTTTAAGCTTGTCATTTTTTACCTTTATTCTCATATTGATTAATATTCCCCTTGTTCCACTGCACAAAGGTTTGACCTGGACTCGTGGGGCAGTGATGAGAATGATAACATTGCAGGTGTGACAACCATCACTCTTTCTTTTTTTTGTTTCTTTCTAGAATATTAGAATAATTAGAATAATTAACTTTTATTTTTGATTAATCTTGTATAAACTAATAAGAAAATTTTGTAAGCGTGCATTAGAAGGCTCTCTGGTGTTTTTCAGGTGAGCAGGGAGAACCTTCTTTGTGGGATTCGTGGAGCTCCTTACAGTCTCATTTCTTCCCCCCTGACCTGGTCAACCTGCCCCCAGTCTCTCCACAGCAACCCAGTCCCAGAGTGCCCAGGTACAAACTTACAGCTTTGATACCTGTCAGTGAAAACCAGTAAAATGTACAGAGTGAATAGCGACTTTGTCATTTCATCCTCATCTGTGGCTGCTGGTTTACTGCCGTCTCTCAGAAAACTTCCCTGCTCCCCATCTTCGAGTCCCCCAACCTCCCCGAAGCAGAGGAGAGCGAGTCTAGCTGATGATATCACCATTGTCGGAGGAAACCGAACTGGGATATTTGTCAGCCATGTGAGAGCAGGTTCCCCAGCTGAGCAATATGGGCTGAAGGAAGGCAGTGAGCTGCTGGAGGTGGGTGTCTGTGTTCGGTGATTAAATCATATATGAGGACTGTTAATGTGTGCATGTGCAAATATATGCCCCGTGATGATAGTGTTTACATGAAAAGGTGCACATAAGAACATAAGGCTGTAAAATGACAGGCAGGTTTTGTCCTGCTGTTTAGCTGGAGCGAGTCCTGTTTGGCGGGGGAAGTGTGCTGCTGAGTCAGTGCACTGCTGAGGTGGCCCACTTTTCCTTGCAGTGGTGGACTGAGCCGTCAACACTCAAATTCCAGAACAACCCAGAAGGTGAGTCTGTTATCTCAGAGGTTTGGAAACTCAAAATGAGGTTGGTCTGGTCTTGAAATTTTCCCTCATGCCACAGAAAGGCGATGCTAAGGTGCCCCCTCTTGTGCTTCTTGCCCTCAGGATACTCAGACCTGTGCTCCCAGCTTTCATCGGCAACTTTTACAGGCGCAGACTCGTTCTATGTGCGTGTTAACCTCAACATGGAGCCTCATGGTGACCCACCTTCTTTGGGTGTTTCCTGTGATGACATTATACATGTCACAGATACACGGTACAATGGGAAATACCAGTGGAGCTGCTCTCTGGTTGACCCAAGCACATCCAAGACCTTGCAGTCAGGATCAGTACCTAACTATAACAGGTATGCCAATAAGACTTTGATATGACCCAAAAATTCACCATGAAAACCCAGAGAAGGCCCTGGGCATGACATTTAGTTCAATTACATATAAGAGAAGGCAGAACTTTTCCCAGCTAATGTCTACAAAACTGGCAACTAGATGGATAAATAGCACAACATTTGAGAGAAAAAATATATGAATTTGATCCTGTGGTGAAATAACCTAAGTTATACCAATTTCTCTCTCAGGGCACAACAGTTGTTACTTGTAAGATTACGAAAAATAGCCCTGGAGCAAAAGGACTCCAAGAAGAAGATGGTAAGTCTATGCACGATCAGCATGCATAATGGCTGTGTTTATATGTGCCTCATAATACATTTTTCAGCCCTTTTTCCATTGGAAGATGTGTATTTTTCTTTGTGCAGTTTTCAAAGAAACCATCAGGCCGTGTGCGATTGGTCAAAGCTGTGGACCCAAGCTGCCGTGGCATTGGTTCCACACAGCAGGTCCTTTACACACTCAACAAACGTAAGTTGAAGCCATGCGCTCCTTAAACACATAAATGTGTGCTTGTATTTGCATGTTTGCCTGTTCCCTCAGGTCATGAGGACCACTTAATCCCATACAGTTTAGTGGAGCCAGTGCAAGTTCAGACCAAGCGGCCGGTCATCTTCTCACCCTCGCTTCTCTCCCGTGGTCTGATAGAGAGACTCCTGCAACCAGCAGAGTCTGGTTTGAAGTTTAACACCTGCCAGCCAGGTATGTGCACAACAGACTTATCCACTCACAGTGCCCCAAATAATGCAGAAAGGTTGGTGCTTATTTATTTGACCATACATCCCATTTTTTTCAGAGCCCATTCAGGCTTTAGAGAGACAAGACAAGAGAATATTCTTGTTGGATTCTTGCAGCCCAGAGCAGGCCCTGGGCATAAGGCTGCAGTCAATAGAGGATGTCATCAGCCAGGTAAGGTCCTCATTGTTTTCTGGGGGAGTGGTTTCCAAAAAGAATTGTACAGATTCTGCCTTGCATTGAATTAAGTAGCAGCAAGTTGCTGCTAATCAAATGCATCTGATTAACTGATCAAGGTTAACATCTCAGACTCTGCAGGCCTCAGTTAGCATGTTCAATTTCATAACAGTACAACCAGAAAAGGTCTGATCAAGTGTGGCTTGTTTGGAAGGTTTGCAGGAGAACGTGAGGGCACTGCTTAAGTTTGCAAAGTTGCATTTGAAAAGCAAAAGACTTCTGCTGCAGTGACCTTTGGACAGACGAGACCAAAGTGGAGATATAATGCACAGCACCACATCAGTGAAAACCAAACACAGCATATCAGCACAAACACCTCATACCAACTGTCAGCACGGTGGTGGAGGGGTGATGATTTGGGCTTCCTCCACAACAATGTGAGAAACAATGTGATAAAGTCATACAGGAAAAGATTATTGCTGCTAAAGAGAGTTCTACAAGCTACTGAATCAAAGAGTGTGCTTTGTTTTTCACAAATAATATCATTTATTGATGCTATAAAAATGTGACACAGATAATAAGTGAATATAAGTCTTTACAGTTTATGATCATGTTCCTCTCTGTCTCAGGATAAACACTGTCTGCTTGAGCTGGGCTTGTCCAGTGTTGAGGGCCTGCTGAGACTGGGAATTTACCCCATCATTATCCATATTCGCCCCAAGAGCAAAAAACACAAGAAGCTGAGGTAAGTGCACACTCAGTCGCTGCCACTGTACTTTATCCAGGCTTTATATGCAATTAATACCACTACACTTTGTGGAGTAATGAGCATTTAACATCATTAGAGTGATTATTTCTTACCCTAAAATACAGATATTAAAGGTTTTTTTTTTATGTTCATTGGTTCTTAATCCGTCACTTGAAACAGGAAGTTTTTCCCACGATGTGGGGAGGACAATGTAATGGAGGAGCTGTGCCAGGCCGAGGAGCTGCAGCTGGAGACGCTCCCCATTCTTTACTACACCCTGGAGCCCAGCGCCTGGAGCTGCACCGACGAGCTGCTGGCTGCTTTACGCGCCACCATCCACAGCCAGCAGAGGGCCATGGCATGGGTTGAACTGGATAGACTGCAGTAGAAGAGGGATTTTCAGCAGTGTGCGTGTGCCAGTATCTACCAAGAATTTCAGAGGAGGCTAGATTAGGTTTGTGTACATACAAATAAACATAAATTTTGTAACTCTTATAATTATAGATATCTATAATAGCCAAGCTGGACTGGCATTAAATAAACAAATAAATAAAATTGCAACTAAGTTGAGCCACACAAGGAAGGTGCATGCCAGCCCTGATGTACGTTCAGGAATCTTTATCAACAGGACTCATTCAGTGTTGTTTTTTTTAACCACTCTTAAAGTTTTATTCTATATCTAAACTTTCCAAACTATAATCGAGCACACAAAGAGCCTAGTTTTTGGTATATAGGCCACAGGTTATTTAATTATATTATGTGTGAAAAGCTGAAGCTGTGAGAATACAAAGTGTGACGAAGATCAAGGGTAAGGCAGACCAAAGCATTTTTGGATGTAATGTTATCTATATTTTGCATTTACAGTATACAGTCTAGGCCAGTGTTTGTTTGGACAGTTGGCCTCTTTTTTTTCCAGCTTATTTCATTTGAAGTGAAATAATGAACACTGCATTAAGGTGTCAAGCTCATATTGAGTCGCTTTATATCAGTGTCAAAGAAGATTCATTATTTGATTTCAAATTGAATTCAAAGGGCCTAAAAACAAAACAGGTTTAACTGTCCAAATACCTTCTAGTCTGGACTCTAAACAGCTATACATATCATATTGAACAACTGTGACTTTGTGTATGTGAACACAATTTTTTCAACAAAAATCATTCTAAATGGACTTTTGGTAACTGAAGGTCAGCAATTACTGCATTTGTCTTTGCTGCAGTGTACTTGTTAAAGTCTTGTTACAAACAGTTTAAAAATAAATGACTTCTGTTTGACTCGTGTTTAAAGTGATTTGTTTTTTCATTAATTATTGAAATGCTGATGCATGCAAAAGTCTGAAACTAATTTAGACAAAGTCATGGAAACAAAGACAGGCTACAATACATGTCTACGACAATATGCGCATGATGCTGTTAAATGTAACATGAATGCTGTGTGGGGCAGAGCGGTGGTTAGCAGTGTGTCCTCACAGCAAGAAGGTCCTGGGTTTGAATCCAGTCTTTCTGTGGAGTGTTTTGTACGTTCTCTGTGTTTGTGTGTGAACTCCAGCTTCCTCCTACAGCCCAAAAACGTTCATGTTAGGTCATTCTAATAGGCCATAGGTGTGAATGTGACCATGAACGGTTGCCTGTCTGTGTGTGTACAGTGCCCTGCCTCTCACCCTATGATTTAGGCTCCAGCTTCCCACCTGTGACCCTGAATTGGATAAACGGAACAAAATGGATGGATGGATGGAAAGAGTGTAAAATGTTCAAGTGCTGTTCACAGGTGTAAGAAACACAAATTTCAAAAGGTGTTTTTGGGCACCCATAAAAGGCCTTTCAAATCTTTGTGAATTAAGCTACAATATCCTATTACAATATTCCTAACAAGTAATTAATAAACACTATCAGTTGAGCACGGTTATTATTTTATCTAAACTGATTAAATTTCAAAACATGAAAAAGAGGGGAGGAGGAGCTTGTTGAACGGAAGCTTACCCCGCGCATTTGTGTTGTGTTGTTTTGTTTTTCTTTTCCAGCTCATTTGCTTACTTATTCATGCATGACGTCATGTTCCCAGCGTTAAGACGCCCTCTGGCGGACGGTGTCGGTGCGAGCAGTGCTCCTCCTCCCCTCTGTGATCAACAAGCAGCCTGGTGTTATAATATGCTGGCTAAAACCTCCACACAGAAGCAAAATGGCCGATAGTAAACTAACCGATCATAGACCGTCTGACAGTAATCAAGAGGTTATGCATGTTTTGTTTACAGATTGAGAGCTACAGTCGCGCAAAAAAGGATACTCGCCTTTCTTCAGTTTTTCTACGATTAACATTTCGCCTTTCGGTGATGTCATTTCTTATTCAATTTAGCCTTGAAAGCCTCGAAGAACTAGCTCGCTAGGCTAGCTACCTTGCTAGCCTGCTAGCGGTAGGTCTGCAAGAATTTTTGCACAGAAGCACTTTATGTCCTGTGTGATTCCCGAGGTGAGTACTAAACACGGGTGTTACGCGCTTCGCTAGCTTTATACAGCACACGGGTCGAGTATTAACGTGAAGCGGTTATTTCCTCACACAGCGAGCATTTTGGGTTTCTCAGTTTTAGCCTCGCTTGTTACATGTTGAAAAGCTGAGGAAACGTCACAAGTCCCGTCGTATGTTTTGGCCCTGTCGAGCCCTTGCTACGAGCTCGTTTTCAGCGTATTCACTGGTCTGTAAATGGTGGGGTTTGTACCTAATGTGGGGCTACGCGTTATGAGAATAAACCGTGTAAATGAAGGGGGCAGCGTTTAAAAATAAGGGGCCTGACGTCCATGATCTCTGCAGTCAACTTCGTGCAGGTTACGATCGCGCGGAGCTACGGCGCCACCTTCGTCTGTGACAGCTCCCCGCCGTGAGCACCGGCTCGCAGGTCAAAGGCGCAAGAGCCCACCAGTCCAGCTGCTTTAAAATCCACCACTATTAGCCAGTTGCGCTCATGGTGCCCCTTCGTAGCTGCACAGCTGTTAAATTACATGAAATCCAGATTGTTTCATCCCAGTGGTACGCGCATGTCCGCCTCGAAAGGCTCTCATGTACTTCTGATCGGTACATGTTACAGTGAGGGGTCACGGCTTTAACTTGTCCGGTTATAGCATGTATTAGCGTCTTGTGTCGTGCTAATTATCTACAGCTTGGCTCACAGAATCAGTCGGCCTAGTCGCATTTACAGCTCTCTGGAAACTGTGATCCTTTTATGTTTCCCTTTTTTCTCATCTGTTTTACTGTTGCGCGTTTGCATATTGCATTTGTTTTTATTTCTGGCATGGTGGGATGCAGGTGTGAGGTCGTGAAACGAGCCCTGTATAACAGTGGACAGATCACTCATTAAAGCTAGTATCCTTTGGATGCTGCTGCCATTGCACTTCCTACTGTAATGCCAGAAAATTACCTGACCTTTTCCAGAAATACTGTCGAGTATAAAGTCATATGTTTGTTTGGCTGCGGCCCCTGTTTGTCCATTGGTTGGAATTGCAGTCGCTTGCTGGTTAATGAATTATGCAGTGAGAAACAAGACTACCAAGGGCTGTTGTCAAGCTGTCTGCTTCTGGTTAACATTACAGTTCCTACAACACTCGCTGTGTAGGAGTGTACTTGGCGGTGATCTCGTGATAGCATATTATAAATTTCAAGCCAAAGTCTATATGTGTGAAACAATGGTATGCGTTTTTTTTAAAGCAGTAAACTAAATTCATTGAGGCTTTAGTTGCATAAATAATTTAACATGTACATTTCTCTTTCCAGACAGGAGAATCAAGAAGGGGAACAGTAGTTCATGGAAGACAAGAAAAAGAAGAAAGAAGATAAAAAGAAAAGGGAAGCCTCTCAGAAGGTAAACTGTGTTCTGACTCTGTTTGTCTAGTTTGCAGTCTGTTTGCTACTCCTGCTTCAGTATCTCTGCCACTTGTCCAGGGTTGGTTGTGTTGAATGAGATTGAGACAGCTGACCTTTTTTTATTTTGCATCATATTTGCCAGAATTTTTGAGCCCTCATAACTACTTAAGTACATATGAAATTTTCTGAGCTGTAAACATTTTAATTTGACAATCTATATTATTCTTGAAAATACCCAAAATGCACTTAAAAGAAAAAAAGAAAAAGTTTTCTCCACTGGAAGCAGGTCAAACTGTCGAACTGAAGAAAAATTAGATTTGGGTTTTAGATTGTGACAGTAAAGCAGTTGTAAAATTGATTTGGTTGCTGTTTATTTGGTTGTGTACACATGGCTAGTTTCTGTACTTAGGAAGTTAAGAGGACTCAAAAAGGCTGTAAAAGGCACCAGCCTTATTTACTTCAAGGGTCTGTAACTCATAAAACAAGTAATATGGTATAATTCCCCATGGCTTCAATAAATAAACTTAAGATATTGTACTAAAACAAAATAGCTGATGCTGAGGGTGTCAGACAGGCACTTAAGATTTGGTTTGTTTTATATGGAATGACACCTGTGGATGTGTGCATGTAGTCACCTGAAGACAAACTTGCTTTTCTGTTTGTTTGTTTTTTGTTTGTTTGTCTTTTTATTCTAACTCTCCTCTGCTTTACATCTCAATCTCTTACTCTCCCTTTTTTAGGTGCCAGAACAAAAAATCAAAGGTATGATTATGTTTGTTGTCATGGCTAAACTGTTATTTCCTCTGTCACTGAATATTCCACATATCAGTTACATGACTTCTGTTTCTTGTTCTTTAATATGCTTTAAAGATCTTTAATGTAAGGTAATAACCTAGGGAATTATTGCATAGGGTTGTGCTCATGCATACTTGTATGTAGACAAATGGTAGTGTTAATAAATGTGTCATAAACTGAAAAAAATTCATATAGTGTCTTAATGTTTTATATCATACTCATCACTCTCATCTGTGTGTGTTTCAGTGCCAGAATCAGCCAAGCCCTCCTGTTCCCAGCCACCTGCCACCCCAGGCTCAGTGTCCCCCAGCCCTGGCCCTGTTGCCCCCTCATCCCCCAGTCCTGGTGCAGCTGGGGGTTCTGCCCAAGTTCCTCCTGGTGGTGGGAACAATGCAAAGCAGCGGACTGCTGTGGCCAACGGACAGCCCTCCACCTCCCCCTCTGGAAGTCAGACTTCCCAGCAGCAGCGATACATGTCTCGAGAGGTTCCACCAAGATTTCGCTGCCAGCAGGACCACAAAGTGCTACTGAAAAGGGGCCAGCCACCGCTGTCCTCCATGCTGCTGGGTGGAGGCGGAGGGGAAGGGGGCTCAGGAGGGGTTGGAGGAGGTAGCGGCTGGGCAGCCGCCCCACCTCTTACCCCACAGGGAGCAGATAACCCCAATGCAAACACAGCTGGAGGCACAGGTGGGCTAATGTTTCAGAACATACAATCATGATCAAGTTTAATGGCTAGTCCAGTAACACAGTAGTAGTCAGCAATAATCTTGGCTTACATTATCAAAGAAACTTGCTTTTAAGGTAGATTTTACAGATAAGCCAAGGAAATGGAATTTCAAACAGAATGCAACCAATCAGTGGCCATTATAATTTAAAAAATATTATTTGTAATTGCTTTGTAATTGTTGTAAAATTGTTTGACAGTGATCACTATGGTGACTGATAATGTAGTGCTACCAACAGCTGAGAAATTCTTAAAGTCATGTGTTAAGTGTTGCTTATGCTTAAATAAATGGTTGCAATTTTGTCCGTAGATTCCAACCTGGGTTCATCCTCCCCTTCACCCCCAAACTCCTCCTCATCCTCATTATGTGTCGCTGCTCCGTCGTCTTCTACTACTACTACTTCAACTTATGCAAATTCCACATGGGGGGCAGGCTCTGGCAGCCAGTCCTCTTCTCAGGGCTGCGGGAAGGTGTTTATGGATGGGACTGACCTGGAGGACTGGCCTACCATCATAGGCGGGGCCAAATTGAGTTCTGATGGGGCTGGAGGAGGGGTGCAGGACTGCCCCGGAAACAGCAACAGTAGTGCCTCATGGAGCGAGATAAGCATCCAGCAGAAGGGAGGAGCAGGGAACATGGACAATCCTTCCCCCCCTCGTTCTTCTCCTCTATCCTCCTCTTCCTCACTTAACGAATGTGTTCAGTCAAGTGGTGGTGGTGTATGGGTCTCTCCCACCTCATCTCAGGTGGAGGCAGGGCTAGGATCAGCAGCATTTTACAATTCCAAAGTCTCCCATCTTCTTCCTAGCCCTCAGGAGAGCCCTGTGGCTGGCAGCGGCAGCAGCAGCAGTGTCCCTGGTGCCAATTTCAACCCTGACATGAACCCCTCCACTTGGCCCGCCCTGGTGCAGAGTGGGACATCAACTTCGGCTGGGGACAGCCCTCCACTACACTCATCTGTTACTTCATCTTCCTCATGTTCTGCCAGCACCACCCTCATGACCACTCACACTTTTTCATCTGTGAATCAAACTGATCTTTTTCAGCAGCACACTGAAACAGCTGTGGGAGCCAGGAGTGGAGAACAGCAGCAGCAGCAGCAGCACTTGGGAAACCCAGGACAGGAGCTGGGTTCAGGCGGGGTGGCGCGAGAAGCAGGACCAAATCAAGAAGGTGGCAGTGAGGGAGATTGTGGGGCTTCTAGTGAAGGAGAAGGGAGTGGTAATCTTTCCGGCTCTACGTCTTCCTCCTCTGCCACCTCGTCTTGGAGATCCATACCCCCAGTGTCCACTGACCTCAGTGCAGGGGCCTCACAGGAAGATGGGTGGGGTGGAGGAGGAAGTGGAGCTCAGGGGCAGGAAGGGAATGTTTGGGGCTCTGGTACCCCAGGTAACAAGACAGGGTGGGGCAGGGGAAATGGTGGTGGTTCAACTACCCCAGTGGTATCTCAGGGACCGTGGGAAGGAAGCAGTTCAGATGCAGAGTGGGGCGGAACTGCAGGAAGTGCAAGTTCGAGTAATTTAGCAATAGCCAGTGGAAGAGGAGTAGAGGGGAGCAGCATCAGCAGTAGTGCAGGCAGCCTAGGTATTGTTGGCAGCAGTTTGGAGGACTCTTCCTCACCAAAGTTTGCAACTATGACAAAAGCTTGGGACAATCAGAAAGGGACGGATAGTGGGGATGGGACAGTTGTGGAATGGGGTGGAGGCACTGGAGGTGAAGGACCATCCTCTAGTGGAGGAGGATCCATAGCTGGAAGTGGTGGAGGTGGGAGTGGTAGTGAACAGAAACAGGAGCGTTCCTCGTCTGGGTGCCACCCCTCCCAACAGACCTCCAATGCTGAAGTGGCCTTACTTAGCTTGCTCAATCGATCTGACTTGGACCCCAGGGTTCTGTCCAACACGGGTTGGGGACAGACCCAGATTCGACAGAATGTGGCCTGGGACCTGGACACCACATCAGGAGTAGGGAATAGAAATGAAAGAAACACTTCATCTTCCTCTGCATTTTCATCAGCAACCATGAACACTACCACTAGTCGCAGTCCTAGGTACCCATCTAACAGTGGTTCAGTAACTAATGATACATCTGGTGGCAACCACACAACCAGCCTGAACTCTACAGGAAGGGATGGCTGGGATGGTGGTGCTAAACAGTCCACCTGTGGTCCACATATGCCAAGTAGCACTATAAGGAAGCTGGGATCACCAGAAGAAGAGAGAGAGGGCAGCCAGGGGAAGGCAGCTGGAGGCTGGGGTGATCTCCCAGCTGAAAACCAGGGCAAAGGCTGGGGAACTGAAGAACAACAATGGGGAGATCAAAGAGGAGGTAACTGGAGAGACATAGGAGAACAGGGTAGTGGGTGGACCGATAGTCCTGAGGATAAAGGAAAAGGGGGATGGAAGGGGACTGGAAGAGGGGAGGCAAGTGGTTGGGGGGCAGGAGACTGGGGACAGAGAGACTCTACACCTGGAGGTGGATGGGGAGATGGGCGAAGTAGAGGTGGAAGCAACTCTGATGAGGGTTCTTCCTGGGGTAATTCGGATGAAGGAGGATCTCAGCGAGGAGGATGGGGAGATGTGGGTGGAGTCAAATCCCACCCGGACTGGGGGAGTGCTAAGCCCCACTCAGCAGCACAGATACCAAACAGCCAAGTGACACCAATGAAAGCCCCAAATCAACAGCAGCACCAATCACAGGGTCAGCAACCACCAGGCGGTCCCATGCAAGGAGGGTGGAACAGCCGGCCAAATGTTGGAGGTGGAGGTCCACCTTCCAAGAATCAGAACCAAAGTTCGGGCTGGACCTCTGGCCCGATTCCCCAGATCTCTGGAGGAGGAGGAGGTGGTGGTGGTGGTAGTGACACCTTGGAACCCAGTGGCTGGGAAGAACCCTCGCCTCAGTCCATCAGCCGCAAAATGGAAATTGATGATGGCACATCAGCCTGGGGAGACCCGAACCGCTACAAGAGCAAGAATGTGAACTTATGGGACAAGAACAGTGCAGTTTCAGGCCAGAGCCACGCTCAGCAGGCCCCACCACCATCCATGCAGCAACAACCACCTAGAAGGCAGCAGGGGATGCAGCCCAGCAGCACAACACCTGGCAATGGTGCTGTGGGTAGGAAAAATTTTATTACATAGTGCCAGACTTGTTAACAACCTTCCTGACTTTTGTCATTAAAACTAAACTTTTAAGCTTCTTTTACTTTAGTCTTTTCTTCTAAAGTATAATGTCTAATTTTATCAAGGTGCAGGCATGTGGGGAGGTGGTGCACAAACTGTGGATAATGGTACAGCAGCTTGGGGCCAGGCATCAGATGCAGCATCAGGTTGGGGTGATCCAGATGAACCTGGTAAAGCTTCTGGGTGGGGGAATCCTTCACCCAACCCTGGTAAACCTGGTAAGTATTTAAAAAAAAAAAAAAAGTGAATTATTTTATTTTTGTGTTGATGATGATGCCTCAGAATCACAAGGCAGACAGTTAACAATGTTGCACTTCTTTTAGAAAGAATGGGCTTCAGAAATATTAATCCCACAAGTTACAAACAGAGAAACAACTGACTTTCTTATAACGTCTGTCTTGTTTTTGCTGCAGGCGTCAAGTCACTTGAAAGCTGGATTGGAAAGGGAGACTCTATTTCAGCTTCCCGTCACCCCAGCTGGGATGAGGAAGAAGATGGTGGTGGCGGAGCCTGGAACAGCACAGGCTCCCAGGGAAGCGGCTCTTCCTTCAACTCTGGAGGCTGGGGTCAGACACATGGAGGAAAAAGAGGAAACATCAAGGTGAGGGGACAAAAGATTCAAGGACACAAACAAGTTTATGTTACCAATTGAGGTTTAGAACTTTTCTTAATATGACTCTAATTTGCAGTTAAGAATTTTTTCAAAAAGAGTAATATTTGAATTTTTTTTTTATTTAGACTGGAGGAGGGGACAGTTGGATGAACCCAGTGTCACGCCAGTTTTCAAACATGGGCATTCTGGTAAGATGTTAATAATTTTAATAATAACTTGTATGTCTTAAGTGCTATTTCTGTTGTATGATTCTTTTTTTTTCCCCAATAAAAGTTGTTGAACCTACATCACTATGGTTGGTGGTTGCATAATCATTGAGGATGCCATCACTGTACTTTTAAAGAGCGAGGTCATCATGTTACTTTTTTCTCTCTCTCCCAGGATGATCCAGGTGTCGACAAAAAGATGGAAGGAGACAAGAGAGGAATAACTGACTATAACGGAGAGATGCGGAGGGGAGGAAGAGGTGGAGGAGGTTACCGCATGCCCAGTTCCAAAGATATGGGTCCTGTTGATATGGGGCCCTATGGTGAAAAGGTTTGTTAACTAGTGGATTATTTTTATTAACCTCCCATTTTTTCAAAGTTCACTGTCAGTTTGAATAATTGTTAGAAAAATAATTAATGACCACTTTAGGAAGCACACAAGTTTTTAGACATGGAGTCGCATTTCTTCATACCAGTAAGATTTATCAGTGCTATGAAGATTTAATCAGCTGTGAAAGCTAGAAAAGTGGAGCTGAAATTGAATAGCGACGCTCCTTTCCTTTAGATGTAGAAATAAACTGTAAGCTTCATCTTGTCTTACTGTGCTCAGGGGCCGCACAACATGTAATACGCACTTTTAGAGCCCTGACTTTAGTTGTAATTTGTTTCCATTATGCTCCAGATGGGTGGCCATGGAGTGTTTGTTAGCGGCAGCGGAGGGATGCCTCAGCCTCGAGGGATGCACCAGCCTGGCATGCATCCGATGAACCCCTCCCAGGGGTTACGTGCTCAAGTGCCTCATCAGTTCCTGTCTGCTCAGGTTTGTTTCCTTCTGTGATCTTATTAATTATGATTAACTTGTTTTTATAAGTCACGGAGACTCATTGTGAATTTTCAGTTCATCTCAGCGTAGATCTTATAAATTGCAAAAGAGGAGCGTCATTGAGCATTAAACAGCCTCAAACTTCTGAGGGTGGGGGTGTTGAGAGACGTTTATGTTTAATTATTATATATACATAATACATTGTACATAAAAGATTATGTGTGCTAATGTTATGAATGTAATTGTCTTCATCTCTTATTAATTGCAGTGTATACATAACCATAATTGATAGCATTACTATTGATTAGTAGACATGAGTAGTAATAATTTAACTTTTTTAGCAGGTACTTAAACTTCAGCATAGATATTTTTCTGACTGCTACTACCATTTTGTTAACAGCAGTTATTATAAAGTTTTACACATAATCTGCCACCAGTTTCATATTGATTTCTCATTTACATCAATAATACATATATATCCATTACATACATAAATACATTTCCTAATTTTGTTTAGATTCTGCAAGTAGTGTAGCTCATGATACAGTGCTGCAAACCTGCTCCAAGTGTCTTTCAGCCACCATGTACTTATGAATTCATGTTGCATGCAGGTGCCGGGTCCTATGCTGAAGCAGATGCCCTCTCCTGGTGGCAGTGTGGGTGGTGTAGTTGGAGGAGTAGGAGGTGTTGGTGGCGTTGGAAGTGTCGGAGGGGTTGGTGGAGGCATGTTCCCTCCCCAGATTTCCCCACAGCAGCTAGCAATGCTCAGCAACATTTACCCCCCCATGCAGCAGTTCCATCTGGTAAGTGCCTAAATGTTATTGCATCGACTGACTGACTGCTATAAAACATTTTACAATTGTTTTTCTATAATTGAAAGCATACAAAGTAGCAAATCTAGGCTAAATTCCATCACAGTGTAACTGATTAAAATGAAACGCATGCTGTATGTGTTATTTGTTCTTGTCAGTCTGACCATTTCTGTCCACCAACACACAGGCTTGTCAGCTCCTGCTGCAACAACAGCAGCAGCAGCAGCAGCAGCAGCAACAGCTCCTGCAGAACCAGAGGAAGTTCTCTCAGCCTCAGCCTCTCAGGCAGCAGCCAGACCCACAGCAGGTGAGCGTGCACGTTTTGAATCTCGATGCTGTACCACACCAGTATACTGTCATAAGTACCTCAACCATGCCTGCCTTGCTTACACTACAGAAAGTACTCAGTAGGAAGTGGTCAGAATTGCTCAGATGTTGGTTGGGCTAATTAACTAAGGCGTAGTTGAGAAACCACCACTTTATTTTTAACCTTTGGTTTGACACATGCGACTATAGTGTTCCCTTCTGTCATGTAGACTAGAACTTGTGAAACTATATATCATACATATAATTTATGACCATTCAATTTTACTTTTTTTGAATTTCATGTTCTCAGCTGGCAAGGATTATGGCTATTCTGCAGCAGCAGAGGCAGCATCAGCAGGGTGGAGTTGGAGGAGGAGCAGCAACAGGAGGGAGCTCCAAACTGTCCCCCTCTCACCTGGGAGGAGGTCTATCCAAACAGGCCATGGTAGACTCTGTTCCGCATCCTGGAATTGGGGGCCCCTTATCAGATCTTCATGCCAAAACACAAGGGATGTACTCTGGTGAGTCCAGCTGCCTAAGTGCTTGTGGTAAGATGTAATACAGTGCTCACTAGCTTTCTGTAAGGATCAATCCGAATATGAGAATGTTACATGCTCCTGAATGTTGACACCTTTTTTTTTTTTCTTACCAGGGCTTACTCCTGGAAGTAACCTTTCAGGACTAGAGCTCGGTTCCATGATGGGTGGTATGAAGGATATAGGAGGACAGCAGTCCCGCTTCAAATGGATGATGGAGGGACACTCTCCAGCTCCCTCTCCCCCCGACTCAACCATACACAAGAATGGTAGGTAAACAGATGCTCTGTTCCCATTTGCAACTGTTCTGGTAATCACCTTCATTCACAGTGTATCTGAATGAGCCACTGTGAATCAAAACCTTGCGAAACATATTCATGTCAGTCTGTTTGATCTCCTTTCTCTCTCGTGTCCGATTTTATAGGCCCTTTACCCAGTGCTGTAAAGGTTAGAGGAGGGTCTCCTTATTCCCAGTATGAAATGCTGGGCAGTGATGGTTTGGGGATTCCCCCTCAGGGCTCTGCAGACAGCTGGCACCGGACCCCCGGTAGTAAAATGGGGAACAAACCTGCCACATCAAGCTGGCCTCCAGGTGAGTGTGTCTTTTTCTAGTACTTGCTGCAAAATAAACTAAGATCAGAAACAAATGTTTTTAATTTAATAAATAAAGTAAATTAAGAACAATCTAGATTAATTTTGTTCTAATGTTGGGGCCACCTAATATGTACAATACTTAGTGTTTATTCTTAGAGCCAGCATAGTTAACAAACCCTGCAGGACAAATGACTGAGTTAGGCTATTTTTGCACAGGATATCCATTAATCAGTAGTTTTATTTTTGTGCGTGTGATGACAGAATTCCAGCCCGGTGTGCCCTGGAAGGGAATACAGAACAGTGGAGACCCAGAGTCTGATCCCTATATGACCCCTGGTAGTGTTCTTGGCTCCCCAGGATCCCCGAGCCTCAACGACTCTGACCACCAGTTACTACGAGACAACATAGGTATTTGACTACATGTATTTAACACTTTTGACGAGCATACGTATTGGTTTTAGAAGTGGTATTAAGATTTGTGATCCATTTCTGTCCCAAATAAATAGAATAGAATAGATTACAGGGACTTGCTGTCCTAATGGCATTAGTCACTTTTGAGAGAACAAGAACATGAAGTTGAAATTCTGCCATCTAATCTGTTATATGGCTTAAGGTGCAGTTGTTAATAGAGTGCATTACAATCTAATAAGTTCCTCTTTGAAGGCTGCAGCTCATCCCTACGAGGATTAAAGCTAAGAGGAAAATCTTTTCACCACTTTCTGTTATCACTGTCAAATGAGGATCATTTTATATGCCCAACATTTCTTTTGTCCGATTCTTTTACTACAGAGCAGTTACTCAGCTCTTACTCAGACATCTACCAAAAAAAACCTGGAAATATTTTTACTTTGTCTTATTCTCTTATTATCCACACAAGAACCTGATAAAGCAATTTTAAGCATATTGCTATTTTTTCTGGATCAATATAAGCTGCTTTTCATTAGTGGCTGCATCCCCATTGTTAAAACACTTGCACAAATTCGGTGAGGTAACAGATTTGCTGCACACATTTTTTTCTTTGTTCTTGAATACAGTTTTTGAAAAATATCTTGCTTTGCACTGAAGTAACTGAAAGTCTTGGATTAGTTATTTTCTATCAGGCTCCATTGTCCAACTGAATTATGGTTGTCTCGTCTTGTTTATCACAGGATGTGTTGCATCGAGATAATCTTGTAATGTTTTGTAGGGCCAAATCCTTCTCTCACCTCGCTGCCTTCACCTGGTGCCTGGCCCTACAGTGCCTCAGACAGCCCCCTCAGCAATGCACACAGCACAGGTGGGTTTTTGTTTTGTTGGATTTTTTAAATATATTGTTTAATTGCTTATGCATTTTGACTTATGCTTTCTTTATTTCTGTTATGTGTTAGCACTTTATTTTACAAGATAAGATTTTTCTACTGAAGATGCCAACAATAACTGAACTGTGTACGCGCCTCTTCAATTTCTGCTTTGTGTTTTTCTTGTTTTATCCGGCTTTCATCCACTCCTCATTTCGTTCTTAGGAAAGTACACTGAGTACAAGACCAGCTGGCCTCCAGAGCCCATTGGACAGAACAAGTTGTGGAAAACCAGTCGCAACAGCTCACAGCTGCCGCGCCCCCCTCCTGGCCTAACAAATCAGAAGCAGGCCTCACCCTCGCCATGGGGTACTGGTGGACCTCGGTTGGCCCGGAGCTGGGGCGGGGGTGGGATTAATCAAGAGTCAAGATTTGGGCCAGGTACTTTTTTTTTTTTTTACAGGGAACTAATTTTATAACCAATTTACTGTTTAGTGATTCTTTTTCATTGCACATCTCCATGCACAGAAATTTTT
>VUQK01002310.1:6992-17517 GCA_015106715.1 Bujurquina vittata
TTCTTTTATGGATCCAGTTGTTATGTTGGCTAACGACCAGACTATTAAAAGTCAGCAAGCAGGGATTGAAATCATGACGCAGACTTCTGTTGACTGTGCTCGAATCACAGATGGGACTAAGCAACAGCTGAAGTCAGCACATTATATAGTTAATTGCTGTGTAGCCACTGAAACTAAAGCAAAATTACAAACTATTAATCATGTCATCACGCACAGATACTGAAACAGTCAAATACAGTACTGACAGTCAGAGCCAAACATGCACAAAAAGCTTATGGAGAGCACAGTTTAAGGGGGTCATTGCAGAGGAATGCATGAAAATAAAGTTTTTGATAAAATGATCATCCCTTCACTATAAAATTAGGGTACATTTTAAAATATACTTTTTTTTTTTTTTGCAGACAACATGCATTGTAACACTCATCGTATTATCTATTCATAGCAGTTTAAAGAATGATGAATGCCACACTGCAACGAGTGAGCAAGCATGGGAGTGAGCTGCTTTTCTGACCTGAGGAGACCTGCTGTGTGTGTTCTGTGGATGCCGCCGGTTTGAGTCGAAACCTTCTCTGTTGAAAATTTGCCACAGTGCATGCTGTTGTATGGGCGTGTACACGCAGACATTTAAAATGCCATTTTCACTTTGAACTGTTTTGAGCTTTTTAGTTCTTTTGCTTGGATCCCTGCAGCTTTTAAAAAAATCTTTGCATCCACTTTTTTTTAAAAAAAAAAATGTTTTTTTTTTAGTTTTTTAATTTTCTCCTTCAAAACAAGGAAGGGGCGGCATTGTTTTGGAATGTGTTGATGTGTATTTTTACCCCAGGAAGACTAGATGGGCTTTGAGTTTATAGCTAAAGGGGATCTCAATGAATAAACAAAGCAGTAAACATTGTACAGCGATGTCCTTGTGGAGAATGGATGTGAAATAATGCAGTGGAGCTGGCAAAATTTGTTTAAGCAGTCCACTGACATTATATATGTCTGTCTGACTGAGTGGAGCAGTGAGTTTCCCCTGCAGCACAGGAGCAGAGCTGCCTGAGTGTAACATCGCTGCTATAAAACCTTCTGCTGCAGCCGGCCCACCCAAACGCTGTGGCCAGAAGTCATTGCCAGCAGACGTGGTTTTTAATTTGGAGCTGAACATTGATCATTCCAAACGGCGAGCTCGCTGAGTAGATTGGATTAAGTTCAGTGGTAGTTGTTTTTTTTTTTTAACACAATTTATGTTTATTTTCTGTGAACATGTCTGTCACTATCTGGCAGATATTATCCACTAAGTGGTCAGGAATATGAGTCATAGAGTTTTTATCTTTATATAAGCAGCAGATTTGAAAAAAAAAACAAAAAACAACCATGCATGTGCAGTCTGAGGAGATTAAAGGAGGACTATAATAACATGCATTCATCTACAATGACACCAGCGAGGAGCTCCTAAAGCTGCCGCTTAGTGTAGCAGCTGCACTGGAGTAGCTTTGAAGTGATATTTCTGCTTATGGGCAATTTTGCCATTTTTTTTTTCCTGCTAACCCAATGAAAGCAAAACGACTGGATTCACTTCTTTGAGTCTCCACATGCAGTTGGAAGCAGTACTATTAGTGTCTTTTTTCTTTTTTTTTAACAGACATGCCTGGTAGTGTGTCACAGCAGCTCTGATCTATTTTCACCCTTCTTTTCTTTTGACTATCTTCAAATTTAGTATTCTTGTGGGGAAAAAAAAGACCTTCAGATCTCTGCATGGTCAGAGCCTTGCTTGCATTAGAGTAGTTAGTCCAGCACTATATCACCAGCAGGTCTTCTGATGTAAGCTTATTGGCTGTTTCTTACTCAAGGCTTTAAGGAGGCTGTACCTTTTAAGATTGTGGGTGCTAAAGCTTTGATTTTATATTTGTTCTTCCACACGCAGACTATTTGTAATGTGCATCAAGTCTAGTTTATTGATGTAGCCCAAAAATGACAAATTGCCTTAATTAAAGTACTTTACATGCAGCATATGACAACCAATATTTTAGACCCTCTGTTCGCCGTCTTTCTTTTTTATTGCGAGGCACTTTGCAAAGTCTTCTTCCTATTTGAAGAAATTTTACTGTCTTCGTGTAGGGAAAATACCTTTTATAGTAGTTGGATTTAAAGGGCCAGGTGTGTTAAGGAAATAATAAGTTTACAGTCCAAAGACTTGTGTGCTAGGTCAACTAGTGATTCTGAATGACCCTTGAGTGTGAATGATTGCCTCTCTGTCTTAGCTCTCTGGTGGCATGGTGGCCTGTTCAGGATGTCACTGCCTTTTGCTCAGCACCAGATGGGAATTGGGCTTCAGCCTTCTGCAGCCCTCTGAAGCTCTCTGCCACCCTAGCTGAATAAACGGTTAGGAAAATGGACATTTAAGCTGTTTGTCATTTAAAAAAAAGAGGAGCCGCATATTTGAAGCTTAATAGCTGCTATCAGCTGAGAAGAGCATTTGTGTAATGAAAGGCTAAAATTTCATTAATGAAGAACTTCATTCACATGTACAACAAAACGTAGATGCTGAAATCCACGTACCAGAGGGCAGAACAGAAAGGACGGGGATAACTGAAAAGATTTTCAAATGGTTTTTAGATCGCAGGGTTGAGTTGTTGGTTGGAAACACTTCACCTTGTACCAACAAGGTTAAAGACACGAGGAGGGAAATTGTCTTTGAATTCTTAAAGAGATGAGTTATTTGACCTAATGGGTACAGCATTAAGTTAACGTTAAATTCATATAGAGCTTTAGTGCTGTGGCCAGCACACTAATGCAGACAGAGTTTAGCAAAAAACATTCAGAGGTTGAAATTACTAATTATTTTATTAGAATGGCTACTTCCTCTGTATTAATCCCATCAGTTCAATAACAGAGCTATATTCGCCACTCTGGTGCTATTCTCTGTCTAATATAAATGATATTTTCATACACTTATTCATTCTAGCTGACTCCTGAATTAAAGCTTCCATTGTTTTTCCCACATTAAGAGGAAAGCTGCGAGACTGCTAATGTGAAAATGTGTTGCGTTTCCTTGATGGCAGCGTAAGAAAAGCCTGTACTGATTGGAAGTAGCATTATACCATGCTTTTATGTGAACTGGAGAATAGGGAAAAAAATTACATTTATGGTCTCTTACTGTTTCAAATGAAAGACCCGGCTTCTACCTCATTATGACTTAAGAGTACTAATTATTTCTGCACATATGGAGAATATTTTTAAATAGCAAATTGTATGATACACAAATCATGTATATGGCCGGTGGATTTTAATGTGTTATAACCTTTCCATAGCTTGTGTAATTTTCTTAATCTCTTAGCTCAGTTGTACTTTGTTACTTCAATTAATTCTTTATTTGTTTCCTGGACTCTTTAGACTGATTCTTGTGCTCTGCAGGGCAGTAATTTCCACTCTAAATGTGTATATTTAATTTCATCCTAATGAGGCAAAGCATGGAGGTGAAAAGTTTTGTCAAAAGTTGGTTCTCAGTTAAAATGATCCTTATTTTTCAATCGCTAATGCCAGACCTTTGTGCAGACTCTCAGTTCATTCTGTTTGAAACAAGCTACTTTTAGCAGGTGGGTGTGACTTTTGTGGTCACAGCCAGATCAGCAGATGATCATATTAGGAATATTCCCTCTCTGTGGCATCATCCAAAGCCAAGAGTAGAAAGAAACTGTCTGAAACTGTTCATAGAGCAGTCTATAGCCTGAGGTGTTGGCTGATACGGATGACTTAATTGCCCTATTATGTCAAACTTTGTCATCTACTATGGATCAGACTTGTTTGTCCATCACCTCCCTCAGATGCTCAATTGGACTGCAATCTGGGGTACTTGGAGGCCAAGTCGACAACTCAAACTCATTGTTGTGCTCCTCAAACCATTCCTGAACCATTTTTGCTTTGTGGCACGGTGCATTATCCTGCTGAAAGAGGCCACAGTCATCAGGGAATATGGTTTTCATGAAAGGGTGGACATGGTGCAGCAATGCTTGGGTAGCTGATACGTGTCAACATAACATCCACATCGATGGCAAGTGTGACTGCTTCTACTAGAGGTTTTGGCTGTTTGCTGGTCTGGAGCATCCAGGTGTGTGTTTACACACTGCCGAAGTGGGAGGACATGAACAGTGATCTTAGAAAAGCAATTGCTGCTGCTCATCAGTCTGGGAAGGCTTGTGAGGCCATTTCCAAACAATTTGAAGTCTGTCACTCTGCAGTGAGAAATATAATTCACAAGTGGGAAACATTCAAAGCATCTGCCAATCTTCCCGTCAGACCGTGTAATGCTCAGAGAAATCGTTAAAACTCGAGAGCTACATCTCAGACTCAACAGGCCTCGGTTATAGCATGTTAAATGTTAAAGTTCATGAGAGTACACTTAGAAAAAGACTGGACATCTATGGCTTGTTTGGAAGGGTTGCCAGGAGAAAGCCTCTTCTCTCTAAAAACACAGCAGCACAGCTTAGGTTTGCAAATTTTAATCTGAACAAACTGCAAATGTCCTTTGGGCATATGAGACCAAAGTGGAGGTGTTTGGCCATAATAAAAAGAGCTATGTTTGGAGAAAACTAAACACAGCACAAACACCTCATACCAGCTGTCAGGCACAGTCATGGAGGAGGTGATGATTTATGTTTGTTTTGCAGTCACAGGATCTGGGCACCTTGTTGTCATCGAGTCGACCGTGAATTCCTCCGTATACCAAAGTATTCATGTGTCAAATGCGAGGCTATCGGTCCAGCAGCTAAAGCTTGGCTGAAACTGGGTCATGCAACAGGACAATCATTCCAAGCACAGCAGCAAACCTACTACAGAATAGCGAAAATGAAAAGAATCAATGTGTCGCAATGATCCAGTCAAAGTCCAGACTTCAACTCGACTGAAATGCTGAGCTGGGACCTAAAGAGATGAATGCTTGCAAGCTTCAATAAACTGAAGTACCACTGTAAAGAAGAGCGAGTTAGTTCTGCACAGCTGAATGGGTGGCAGGTGCGTTGGAGAACAAGTTCCACAGCAACTTAAATAGAACCCAAGCACACTGTCTCGCTCAGTGCTGATACTTTTATTAAGTCACAGTGTTTTGATTTATTTCAAAAGAAGAGTGGCCCAAAATTCCTTCATAACAAAGTGAGAGTGATAAAGTCATGCAGAAAGCAATTGCTCTAAGTTACTGCTGCTAAAGGTGTTTCTATTACGTGCTAAATCATGGGGTGTGCTTAATTTTTCACACTCTGCTTCGGAATTTAGTTTTAGATTTTATTAAATAAATAATGAAACAGTGGTATATGGCATGCATTGCTTATCTGAGGTTGTATTTAAATAAATTTAGAACATGCTAAGGACTAGATGATTTTTATTATTTTTTATTATATCTTGTTGTGTAAAACTTTAGAATTGAAAGAGGGGTGTGCTTTCTTTTTCACATGCTCAAATATGGTGGCTTTCTTCCCATTGGAACTTCAAAGTATATTGTAGCTGTTTCAAGGCCGTAATTGTCACACATTAAAGCAAGAAAGATAAAGATGTAATTTTTATGACTCAGTTCCATCTAGCTGTGTCATTTTCAGGGTCTTGCTGCTTTTCTGGACACTTGAAAAGAAATGAATCACAGCTTAGTAACACCTATGCTTTTTTTTTAATTTCCACCAGTAGAAACTCGTGCAATTAAAAAAAACAAAACAAAAAAACCCCATCCTGTTAAGATTACAGAGTCTCAGCTCACCTTTCAACTTGCCCTCAAGTTGCACACAGAAATATAATAAGGATTTAAGAGTTTTTTCTCCTCACAGTAAGAAATATTTATTCCCCCCCAACCAAACAGTGCCTTGAACTGAAAAGTGAAGATTGCAGTTGTGTTGTGGAGCTTTAATGATGCAGCTGATGTTGGCTGAGCCGCGTGCCCTTCTCCTTAACCCAAACATTGAATCATGATTTTTTTCCTTGATAGGATTCAAAATCGCCTTCTTGTTGCAAGCACATGCTCCCTAACATTTGATTAGTTCTGCCTCAACAATTCATTTCAGCACTGGAATATGAAATGTGCACACATGAATCATGTAAATAGTTGTTTGGTGTTGCCGTGTTTGTGGGTCTGAAGTTCCAACTCCAATTCCCACTCAGGCATCTTATTGACCTTTATGTGTTTTCTTCTAATTTGTGGAGGACGAATAATTTATGTAGTAGTTCATTTCTGCCGCTCATGGGTCCAAGACTGTTACTCAGACAGCCCTCATCTCCTCTCTGCTCTGTCTACTGTGATAGGGCAATTTCTCTGCTCTTTGAAGAGCAGAGCGGTGTTCAGGAAATTACATCTGGCCAGAACATAGTTGGCAGCAGAGAGGTGTTTCCCCTGGAGACGTTTAAGGCCTTTATTTCGCTCCTCTCCACTTCCTTTTGTTATCTACATCACCGCACAGCTCCAGAAAACTGGAAAGTACACTTCCTTTGAAGACCGTCTTTGATGCATTACATTGTTAATCTTTTCATTGTTTCATTGCAACATACTTGATGAATAAGGAAGGAGATATATCCCAGCTGACTGTTCTTTGTGGAAAGATCAAACACAAGAAAGAGGCCGATAAACTATTCCAAGCTGTTTGTGACAAGAATACAGACTCAGTACCCGACTCAACTGACAGGATCACTTCTTTTTTTTAAAGAAATATTTTCATGCCATATAATGTGGAAAGCAAAAGAACGACTCTGCACTTGTGAGATCCCTCAAGGGTAGATTTTTCCAAATGACGGGGCTTGCGGAGGGCTGACAATATGTTATCATCTGCTGAAGAGTCGTGCCAGTTCGTTTCTCTGAATTTTTGCAGAAAATAGTTTCTCTGCTGTTGAGTTTCAGTGTGTTTAAACGGAAGATCCCAGAAGAGAATTGGATGTTTGAATCTGTTCCCGTAAAAAGTCTTAAACTTATTTGTACTGGATTGAAAATAAAATTCAGTCTAACACATGTCTTCTCAGTTTTTGAGGTTATTTAAAAGTTGCATTGATGCCCGTTTATTTTGCCAAACAAAATGTTAAAGAAAAAGCAAATGAACCTATTTGTTTCCTTGTAAACATTTGCATGAGAAGATGAGTGTCTGAGCACTACTACAATAATCTCCTTACATGGTTCAGATGTTGCCCAGAAGACCGATTCTTTTGTCTCTTTTTACACTTACAAATTAGAGAAAAAAACCCATACAGAGTCCCCTATGGATCAATTCTTGAACCTCTTTTCTTTTTTTTTTTAATCTTAGTCAGATCTTTCAAGAATACATGGTGGTTGCACCCAGGTTTACTTACAGTATGTTACAGTCACACTATTAAAAGCAGTGGTTGGAGACCACAGCGTGACCAAAATTATATACATGAACTTGCGATCTTGTTGCCTTTTAAATGGTTACTTCAAAGACGAGGGCCAGGTCTGCAACCACTTGCTGTCTTCAAGAGTGAGTGCATCAAGATGGGGATGAAATGGCAGTAAGATGGAGTCAGTCTGCTATTAGTTTGGGATTGAATAGGTTTCAGTTGGCAACTGCATGGAATCAGTTTGTGATGATACAATGATTTAACTGGGATAACTTGGTCACCGAGCCTTTCACACCCTCACCAAATGACTTTGGTCCTGTTGATTCATTATGTTTGTGCTTTTAAAAAAGGGAATGGCTCAAAATTTGCTTCAAATAAACAGAATCAAGACTGAGACTGTTCAGTTTGGAAACACAGATGCACCGATGCAACTTTAGTTACTACCTGGAATCTGGGGCACTAAAGACTTATGTTAAAGACCCATGTGAAAGCCTTGGTGCAATTATAGATGAGGATTTGGTTTTACTTACCATATCAAGACTGTAACTGAATTTGATTTTTGGCACCTCAGAAATCTAACTGAAGTAAGCTAACAGCCGACTGACTGTAGTCTTATAATTACAGACAGGAGAGGGGGGGGGGTCTCCTTTCAGATGTTCAAAATCCCCCAAATCTCAAACATTTGCTTAAAACACATTACAGGTTCAAAGCAGGAAAAGCAGAACGAAATAAGTTTCTTCTGTGATGCTGTGCTTTGCCTTTATATTTGCATGATATTCCTCATTAACAAATATGTTCATTAGAGAGTGAAGGGGAAGCGCAATCAGACTCATGTGCAAAGTTATTCTGCTCCCTCACTCCGAGTATCACTCGCGCCGGCATTTATTGCAGAGTTATCGAAAGCACCCAGCGCTCCCCCTCTGCTCCTTAACAGTTGAAGAGAATCATCACTGATAATTGGACTCAGAGGCATTTCTATAGTAGACAGCAAACTTGGCTTATTTAAAAACCCACTCAGCAGTGCACTCCAGTAAAGGAGAACAGAGTGAGTCTCACTCTGATGAGCGTTTCCCTTGGCCTGATGCTTGGCCCTTTTTTGTCTGTCAAAGTCAGGCTTTGACAGCTCTACCCGGGGAATAGATGTGTGTTTGCAAGCTCCCAGCATACCGCTATCATGACAGTTGTGTTATAATTTCAGTGCTCTGATCGCTGCTGTCATGTCTCAAGAAGGCAACATGCATTTCTAGATTTTGCAGACAGAATGTAAGACGAGCTGTGTCTCGGAGAAGAAAAGAGGGAGCCTGGTGGTATGAGAATAACAGCATTTTTATATATTTCATCCTTTGCGAGCTGTGCAGCTGTAGATGTCGTGAGAAAGCCTGTTTAAGAAAAAGTTGTATAAAAGTTTAAGGACTGTGGATGCTTTAGTCTCCTTACTATAAATTCTGTGTATCCTAATTGCATTTCCCAAAGCATTGCAGTTTTAGAAGCTGTCACGTCTCACAGTTGCATCTTGCAAAAGTAACTCGACTCAAAAGGAATTCGTAGAGATCTTAAACCAGAAGCTGTTTGGAAGGGAGATCTAAAATGACTGACATACCATGACTGGAAAAAAGCTGTTAAATAAAACCTCTAAGAAGGTTTTATTTCTGCACTGTTTCCCTCTATGTTTTCATTGATCTTAGGGATTGTATTTGAACACACATTTGATGTATTTTCACGCGTTATTTCTCTTATGACTGCTGAAAAACCTGTGGTGAAGGTCTTAAGCCCCAAGATGAACTCTCCAAAAGCAACCCCGAGGGTGACAATGAGCTCAGATTTCTCTGACAGCTGCAGCTGTGCTGGGTGCTGGAAAAGAACCAGACTCTGGAATGGGAGCAGCCCATCTTTCCCTTGGCAGGAATTTACTTAGGCTTGCATTTCCTCAGGGTTTCTGGCCCGAAGCGACAGATGTGAAGCGCAGCCACCACCCACATCGCCCAGCGGCTTGTGGGTCAGCACAGCTGCTCTCCGCATCTCGGCTCCTGAACCTGCCACATGCTTCGGTGCTGAGCTTGCAGAGTTATGTCACATCTCAGTCACAGTGCTTAACCCCCCCCCCCCCTTCTGTCACTTCTTAGAAAGTTTTCTGCATTCATCCTTCATCTCAACCTCTCACATTAAACTCCATGGGGTTTGATGTGAATTCCTCACATCAAACCCCATGGGCATGACAATCTTCATTATGTTTTCATGTCATGTGCTCTCATCTTCTCTCGATTTCCCTTTGCCTACCTCACTCTTATGCCCCCATCCTCTGTTCTTTTGCCTCTCATGACATTCCCCTTTGACTCCTCAATCCAGGAGCGATGGGTTTTTAAAAGCACAAAACTAGAGAGAGAAGATATATCTCAGATACGAGAGTTTAGTTGGAGGTAGTGAGCAGAGAAAATTGCTCTTCAGATGTTTTCCCACATCCCAAAACAGTACTCTGATGAACATATGAACACACTTAGAGAGGATTAAATTAATATTTCCAGCACAGTGCTGAACAAGGGCTATTTAGTGCTGACCAACTCCAAAGAGTAATTGAGGGGCAGCGTAACCACATTACCCAGATCGGCAGGTAAATGCTCAGGGCTCATAATGGAGCGTAATCCTGTACACAAAAGCCATCTATCAGCAGACACAGCAGGAAAGCAGCTTTATTACACATATTTTTTTAAAATGCAAATTTAATAAACATTCGTATTCCAAATATCCCTGCACATTGAACCCTTGTATACATCACGAGGCATAAAACTTTAAACCAAGTGCCAGTCTCGCTCGTGTCACTCAAATTATAATGTTGGACCTCAAACATGGTGAAAACCTCACTGGTCTTTCCTTCATGCGAAATCTAGAACTAACCTAGACTTCCACCAAAAAGTACTTTTGTGTGAATATTAGGACTTAATAGAGGGATAACAGCTGGCAGTACTAATTCTCCAGTTGGCTGCACTACCACTGAAAAATTGGGCAACACAAAATATAAGTTAGAGCTCCAGTCAACCCTCAATCAGGGTTTGCTGGTGGGGTTTTTTATGTATTAGTCTGTGAGAGATTTTGTTCCACTCAGTGCTGCAATCTGATGTTTTAGTGTCCCACATTTTCTAAGAAAAATGACATTTAAGCAGTTTCTTTTATGCTCTGCATTTTGTTTTTAGCACTTTTTTCTTCAGGTTCCCCCCCCCCCCCCTTTTTT
>VUQK01002312.1:4856-17003 GCA_015106715.1 Bujurquina vittata
GGTGGCCGAGAGGGCAAAAATGGGTTTGTTGTTGGAGAAAGAAAGGGAGGAGGGGGGGGGGGGGGGCAGGAGTGTGGAGATGACAGAGGGGTAGTAGTGACATTGAACATAGGATGCTGAAATGATGTTGCCAGGCAGGAGGAAAAGAGGCAGACCACAGAGAAGGTTCATGGATGTAGTGAAGGAGGGCATGCAGAGAGTTGTTGTGACAGAATAAGATGCCAGGGATAGCAGATGGTCCCTAAAGGGAGGAGCTGAAAGAAGAAGAAGACGCAAATTCAATGCAGAAGCATCAAATCTTGGACATTCAAAAATCTTGGTGTTGCCGGTGTTGCCACCGTTGTTCTAGTGGCCACCCTTGTTGTTCCAGTCGTTGCTGCTGCTGCCACTGCTGTTGTCGTTCTTCTTCTTCTGCACCAGACAACTTCAGGATTAAGAAACACAGGACTCCGTTCATAACCAGGTGACAGTTTGTGAAAAACAAAACATTCACATATATTACATCGTACTCATCCCCAGAACTGCCACTGCTGTATATGATGCATTCAAGAACAAAATTGGGCAAGTAGACAACTAAGAAAGTGCACACTGCGAGAATTACAATCAGTTTCTTCTCTGTGGCAGTGGAAGGGGATGCAGGTGGCACTCTACATTTTGCAATGATACCCAGAAGCAATCCAAAACTCAGAACTGCCATCATGTATATTGCCCCCTGGATGAAGAATGCATAAAATGGGATCAGAGCACAAATCATTAAGTAAATAAGTGCAAAAGTACAGCGCAGTTTGGTTCCCCGTCTGGGGAAGCAGAGATATATGAGGGAAAAATAGGCAGTCAGGAGATGGAAACTCACTCCAAACCATCGAGATATGAAGCACAACAGGAGGGTGTAGAAACAGACGGTTCTGGAGTTGCAGGCAGATGCAGCTATCTCACTTCCCAAGATTAGCGCTGTGATCACATTTAGAACATCCATGGAGATCACAGCGATGAGAGGTCCGTGGATGTTCTGAACACCTCTGAGGTGCTGGTGGCACGAGTAGGGCATGATGCAGCTTCTTCTAAGAAGATTAAGTCCTTTGCTTTGGTACCAGAAGGCCCAGATGTAGGTGGCAACTCCCAGCAGGGTGTAACCGAGGAGAATTCCTCCGCCCAAAAGAGGATTTCCGATGACACTCACAGTTGTGTTGTCTCGTTCGTAGGGCCGTTTGCTGATCAGATGTGTGATGTTCTCCATGGTGTGGTGGCCTTCAGCTAGTTTTTTAGAACTGCAGGAGGAGAAAGGAAAATGACACCTGGATCGACCTTTTCTCCTACAAAATCTGTTTCCCTTTTACAGTGTGAGGAGAAATGTTGCTGTTCTTCAAATAAAGTGCACGAGAACCAAAAACACTTTTTTGCACTTTGTTTTGCATAAATATTAGTACATTAACCATTTGTTAATCGTATTTCAAATCCATGCGGACATTTAAATTTTTAACCACGTTCACCCTTAACCAGGTGCTGCCAGTCCCAAAACTGTTAACAATGTGGAAAGAATCACCAGTTTTGTTTGTTATTTGTTATCATCCAGCAGCTTCTAATGCAAAGCACAATCAGGTTTTTTTTTTTTTTATTTTATTTATTAATTTTTTTATCAGATTTAGGTGAGGTTTTCTGGCTTTAACATGTGGAGCAACTTCAGCACTGCCTTAAATTTATTATCCAGCTAAGTCGGGTCCTCTCAAAATCTAAAAAAACCCATTCAATGTTTTAATCACACATTCACACACGTTATGACTTATTCCTCGAGAATCCTCCTTCGCCTGTTTTTAAAGGTACAGCAGCTATCTGAAAGTGTCCTGAGCAAAATAAGAAAGAGATTTTAAAAAAAGTTTTCCATTAATGTTGGAGAAAAGCTGCCTCAGTTCAGCAATTTTATAAATAATGACTCTCAAACCTCAGAAGTCTCACAACCCACACATAACACTTTAAAGTATTCATTAGAAAAATAAACCTCAAACACTGATATGCACCCTCTATGGGAACAATCATAACAAGATACCACTGCTTTTCAAACAGGGGTTAAAAAGAACAAAACCTTTAAAGTATTTTGTGCTTCCCATGTCCATAAACCACATAAAAGTCATTTCATCGACGTTAGATCACATATATCAGAATACAAGAACATGGGGGTGAAAACAAAAGAAGGCATTGAATCTTACCCTGTTGATCATTTGATTAGTCCTCAGGATGACTAGCAAACGTGCCTTTGAGCTGCATATTTGGGGCTGTAAAGTAGGTTGTAAAACAAGAATACGCCCTCTTTTATTTTCTCTTATCATCAGATTTGTCCTTAACCTACTGTACTCAGGTGCTTGCAGGAACTGCCTAAAAAGCTTTAGAGCATTTATAAAACCTTTAAAAGCCATCAAATTAAGTAGAATTTTTAATTGTTATTGATCACATGGTATGAATGATTAAAACAGGCCGAAGACTGGAAAAATATGCACAGGCTTTATGTGAGGAGCAACTAAAATGACATTTTATGTAATCTTTGTCTGACCTGTGTCCTCAGCTTATCTGTCAACCCTGTTGAGACATAGTGAGACCCAGTGAGTTCAATCTTTGTTTTTGTTTATTTTAAAAAAGCATCTATATACCTTTAACTCTTTTTTGCATGTTTCACCAAATGAAAAAGAAATTACATTAAAAAAAAAGACTATAAGCATTTGGGGGGAAACCATCACTGAGGGTCTTGAGTGGTGCAGCTGAGGACTACCTAACCATACCTCGTGGTGGTTCAGAAAGAGCAGAAGACACCAGCTGTTACAGAAACATCAGAAAGCAGGACTTGAGGAGGAGCGCAGGCTGAAGGAGCAACACATGTAACGGACATGAAAGGTCTCAGTGGTATCAGGAGCATTAGAAGCTGTAGGATCCGTGTCTCTGTTGGGTCAGCTGGGTTCAGTTCTGCTGGTTACAGTACGGCTGGACTTTTAGCACCTGTGCAATTTTTGAGCTACAAAACAAAAGACAGAAAAACATATTTGATACTGTCTATACCTGAACACAATTATAATAAACTGAGTTATAAACACGTTTTTTAGATAGTAATGTACATAATAATCAAGACTGTGTGAGGCTCCTGAGATGTTGTGCAAAATGCAACAAGGCATGTTTGTGTTAAACACAATATGATTTTATTGATTGACTGTTAATGATTGCCTGAACAATGAAAATACTGTTCATGTATAATGAGAATTTTATCAAACTTTTGACTAAGTTACATTTATTTTCACACAGCATTTAAATGAGACATATCATGCTTTTAAATCCTTCCTTTTCATATTTAAATCATTCACTTGTGGTCTATATAAAGTAGAACTGCAATGCTTTGGTCCCAGTTCCTCGTTATTGTAGCTCCACAGGCTCCACATTGACAACTTTTCTGACACCCAGCTGGAGCAAGTCGTTTTGGTGTACTGTAAGGGCTGGGTCAAAGTTTAATGGGACCGCCCGGGTGTGTCGGTAAGAACACCTCAAAGCCAGGATGTCAGCGAAGACTTTACTTAAGGCATGCAGCACAGCTATACACAGAGCCCAGCACGTAGATATTAGAGATGCAACTTGTGGTGGATCATCAGTGACACACAAGCTTGCATCTGCTACAAGGTGGAAAACGCTGCAGCCCGGGTGCCGTGAGGCTGGCCTTTACGGTGAGTCAGCGAGGAGTGTCTGTAAATGGTCTAGGTGCCAGTGACCCAAATGGATCAGGAGAAATGGTCCTTAGGCCAGTGGTGCTGGGGTACAAGGTGAGGCCTGATCAACCCTGGCTAGAGTGCCCAAGTGAGGGTGTGTGATGCTGAAAGAACCAAATCATGCCAGGACCTCAGCTACAGCTCTGTTGCACCCTATCCTGGGACGTATCTTTGACTGTGGGGCATTTTTAGATATAACTACATATTGGTTTTTTGACCTGTGTGAAGGTGAATTACCTTTAAAGGCAGGTGGTATATTTGAGAGACAGGATCGGTTTATCTTTTTGGTGAAATGGAATTTAACTTTGGTCACAAGTTGATCAAAATTAGATTTTGACCACCACTCATTGACGTAAACCCTAAAAGACCGAGACGGATACTGATGCATTTACTGTGAAGTTGTGAACCAATCAGCAAATTTTTTTAATTGGTAAAGGATCTCATGATGCAATAGATTTTTAAAATTGCTTTTTTTGTTGCTTGTAAAATACTGCTCACTCAACGAATGACTAGACCTGCGTCTGTGCTGTATCTAATGTCTGTGTTTAGGGACCTTGACTGCTCAGAAAAAAGTCAGAAAGGCAATGGTTGTGCAACTTTAGAGCCCATGCTGAAATGTCATCAACATGCTTCATGCATACATCCTATATGTAATTACAATCTGTTGGAATTTTTAAAGTTATCTTGATCTTTTTTTCCCATCCAGGCTCAAATAAAATATTCACTGAACAGCTGAAAACCGTATTAGAATAAAGTAAGTTGTGGATTGGTAGGTGACTGAATCTGACATACATCCCTAACATACATGTCCTCTAAAATGGGTGGGGGGTATCAATGAAAATGTGTGCAGCAAATACGGCCAATGATTACAAGGAAGACAAAAGACAAAATGGGTTACACTTTTTATTGAATGCAAAGTGTTTAACGCTTTGCATAATAAAGACATCATTTGCTTGTCTTTGATTTTAAATCCAATGTATAACAAACATTCACAGTGAAAGCACATTGCTAACCTTAAACTCTGATTTTTATATTCTTATTACATCAGGAAGTACAACCATCTGCTATAAACTGCCATAGACCAACCTCTGCTGAAGCCTTCATCACTCTTTAAGAAACAAAACTAAATCAGAGAACGTGATGCCACAAAAATAAAGAACAGAAAAGAACAAAGAACAAATGTTCATTCAACATATTGATCAACTGTTGTGACACAAACTCACATCAAACGGGTGCAGAGACTTATTTTAAGTTCTGTCATTTATCAACAGTAAACACAGAAACATCATATCCTGGTGGCTGTTGCCACTGTGGTTGCGGTGGCTGTTGCCACTGTGGTTGTGGTGGCTGTTGCCACTAATATTGTGGTGGCTGTTGCCACTGTGGTTGCGGTGGCTGTTGCCACTGTGGTTGTGGTGGCTGTTGCCACTGATACTGTGGTGGCTGTTGCCACTGTGGTTGTGGCGGCTGTTGCTGCTGCTGTTCATTTTCTTCTGTAGCAGACAACTTCAGGATTAAGAAACACAGCCAACCACTCAACAACAGGTGAACATTTGTGAAAAACAGAACATTCACATAAATTCTTTCAATATCATAGTAATTGTAACTGTTAGACACCAGTAGACACTCAAGAACAAAACTGGGGAAGAAGACAATCCAGAAAATACACATTGCCAGTGACATGATCAGCTTCTTCTCTTTGGCCGCTGAGGGCAACCTAATGGACAATCTGAAGCTTGCAATGACTCCCAAACCCAATCCAGTTGTGATAAGTCCCAGTATGTAGATGGCCACATGGTATACATATATATTCATAGGAGTTAGCACACAAATTGACATGAAAACCAATGCAAAAATATAGCGCTGTTTGGCTATCTGTTGTGGTTGATTCAAACAAAGCAGGCACCAAGCAGAGGTCAGGAGGTGCAAAATCACTCCATAGGATCTGGTCAACAGCCATACGGTTGTGAAATGGAACTGGATTGTCGGGTCGATGATGGACCCTATAAATCCACTTCCCACTGTTATTCCTGACATCACATTTATAATATCCACACAGATCAGAGTGATAAGAGGGCCACGGATTTTCTTAACATGGTTATTCTGGTACCAGAAGGCGCAGATGTAGGTAAGAAGGCCCAGCAGAGAGGTGGACAGGAGAATTCCTGCAGCCAAACTGGGGTCGCCGTCAACACCTGCTCTGACAAAAAATCTGTTGTTCTCCATTGTGTGGTGGTCTTAGCTAGTTTTAGGGATCTGATGGAGGAGGGAGAAAAAATAATCTACATCAATGTTTTTTTTCCTAGAAATGACATTCAGATAACATTGATCTGTTGTTCCAGTGATGCTGTGGTGAAAACACGTTATTGAGTCGACTGTGACTTCACAAGGCTGAGTGGAAAAGAAAGTGGCTGTCTTTAAATTTACTTCAGTTAATTCAGTTGCTTCAGTTAACCACCAGCTCATGACCATGCTATTTCAAATTTTATACAAGGGAAGGTTTTAAAGGGGAAAGCAGCTAAAAGACTCTGTGAGTGAACAGGAGATAGTGTGGGTCATCTGCTACCAATCAGACTGTGCAACATATTAAACACCAAATTTTGTAGGAGTGTAAGTGAGTGAATGATGGATAAAATATGCCTGAAGTGCACAAAACAAAGCACTATGTGACTTAATGTGACCTCAGTGAGAGTAGAAAGGATCTGCACAGATAACAGTGGGAAAAATAATGTGACAAATTCATGGCAGGAACCATTTTATATATAAATGATTACAGTGGTAAATATAACTGTAGCTTGGGCCATACATGGCACTACTTGGTCATTTGAAGGTTAAACTGTGACATTTTCTCAATATAAATAGCATTTTTAATCTATTTGCTTTTGAGAATTAGCATAAAAAACAACCTCTTACCTCCATTCAACAATTCATTAAAATTGGGAAAACTAAAAATAATATTTTTATCTTTTCACACTGCAGTTATCAAGGAATATAATACATGAAAATTATGTTCATTACACATTTGATACAACTACAAAATTACACACGTATTTCAAATTTTTACCTATTTGCTTTTCAGAGGTTTCACCCAATTACATTTATGAACATGAGAAGTTAAAAAAGAACAACAACACTCAAAATGTACTCTTACCTGCTTTCAGTGGGTGCTGACCATCTGTCGGCAAGCTCCTGAGCCACAAACATGGTCTGCATATTTATGGCTGAAGTACCTTGTAAAACTCAGGCAACCTGATTTCCTCTTACAGTACCATCAAATACATCAGGAGTTACCCAGTGACTTGAATGACATTCATGAACACAACTGAACATAAAACTAAACGTAAGATGTATAATTTTTGTGCCCGGGGTGAAGATGAATATACTTTAAATGCAGATGTTGCTCTGAATGCATGTTTGAGAGACAGAATCTGATTCTGTTATTGGTGAAATGTGATTTAACTCTGGTCACGAGTTGATCTTCAAATCTTCGTATTCATTTAACATTAACCTGATTGAGCTTAACTGTGAATTTGCGAAGGATCATATGATGTGAATTATATAAAAGTTTTATAGTTTTATTGAAGACTGGAAAAATTGCTGACACACCATGAGGCAAAAACTAGTGCAAACGTTTATAAGATAATAAAATCTTCCTGCCACATTCATTCTAGATGACATCATTTGACACAAGGTTGCGAAATTTATGTGCATTTTTCCTGATGATGTAGCATTCCAAACTTATGAATATTGTACTTTTGTGTGAGTGTGTTTGTAAAGTGCCAACAGCCAATCATTTAAATTTACTTATTTTTCTTAATGTCTTACAATCCAGGTAGACTTTCCTGATGATTGTCACTGGTCCTTTAAATCTCTTACGGCACACCTATAACCAAATAACTTCAGATGCCTGCATTATTGATTTGAATAGTGTGAAAAAACCCAACTGTCAGATCCACAGAAGGATTACAGGCAAAACACAGCAGATGCCATCAATCATATCAGGTATTTTTATAACTGGTTCTAAATTATTTTTGTAAATGAATTGCATTATTCAATTTATTCAAATTCTTGATGCTTGTTCTTCTACTGGTTACCAAAATATTATTAAAGACAAAATATTTAGCTTTCTTTTAAATTGTAAATGGATATAGTGTAGTGTTTTTTTAATTAAAAAGTGCTATTTTGTTTTTCTTATTTCCAGACTATTCTATATCTGAAGCCATGGGTCATAAAACTGTCATTTGTGCAGGTAAATCTACAGAGTGAATGCAAAATCTCTTTTTTGTGAATTAATTTCATGAGTGATTATAAAAGACCATATGCTTTACTATGAAATAAATTAGCGTTAAATGTTTTTAATCCGGTTGACAATCTAGTCTTGTAAATTCATTATAAACAAAAAAAGCACATTTACATGATAAAATATTAATATTTTTTTCTTTTAATGGAAAAGTTGTTGTATCATAAAGGAGCAAAAATATTATAATACTTTGAACCCTTTCTGAAATGAACAGTGAAATGCATCTATATGCAAATATTGCAAAGCTGGAAGTATCTTGTGGCAGCAGGAACAGGTGAGTTTCATGCCAAGTCACATCAAGATCTTTGCATCCAGTGGCTCATTTGTATAGTTTTACATACTAACGTCAACAACGATAAGGTTTGGTTCTCTGCAATGCTCTACCCATGGTTAAATAAAGGTGCCAGTTACCATTTCTAATTTTTGACAGATAAAAATGACCAGATTTTTTTTTTTAAATATCTTAACTGGAAACAAACAAGCAAACAAACATGGATAAACAACAGAATTGATATGATAGTCTGCAGTTTGGAGAATAAATATAACAAAGCTTTAATAACATAACTATGGAAAATAATACAACATCTATGCATCTATATTTCCAATGGAAATGTTAAGGTTCAGTTAATTAGTGTCCTCAATATCAAAGGCAAAAAACTGATTTTAATAGCCATCTGGAAACACATGAATAGGAAAAAAAACTGGAACCCCAAAATAGAACCCTATGGAACTCCATAACTGATCGAAACTGGGTAATTTTGTGTTTCATATAAATGATTTTGTAAATTTAAAAATTTTTGTAAATCCCCTTTCAGTCTCCTTTGTCTTTTCTACAAATGATATTTAGGACCAATTGTAATCTCAAATAATGAATTACTTAGTAATTTAGCCAGTTGATTTAAAGATTAATTTATCAGTTTGTAAAGAAATTTGTCAAGACATGCTTTTAATGTACATTTATTAATCATGCATATTGAACATGTTTTTTTATCCTCCCACCCAATATAAAATGGGATGATACTGTCGTCATTCCTTCCGTCTATCTGTTTGTCCAGACATCTGGCTGTGAGGTTTCATCTTTCCAGTCTATACACTCCAAAACCAAAAGGAGTTGAATCATGACATTTGGCATATGTGTACTTTACTTTTCAAAGATGTGCAACACACTATTCATATTCCTGGATGTTTAGTACCCTTTGAACACTTTGTCTGTATTCATCTGAAGTGGAGTATAAACAACATGGAGGATTTCAGGCTGCTAATGCTATGTGTAACATCAGTTGTAACATCAGTTCTAGGCTGCAGCCTTATTGATTAAAATGTAATGCCAGCCTCTTATTGGCTGAACATTGTCTTAACATGTTGGTCAGGGAAGACTCGTGGCCATGAACAATACAGACTATGACTCATGTACTTTCTGTAATTTGTTTACCATGGAAATTTTTTGTCTGTTCTGGGACATCAATACCAATACAAATACCAAAAAGCATTTGTAGAAATGTTCAAGAAAATTACAGAATTTCAGTCCGTTAGAGCATGCTTAAAGATTTCAAATGTCATATTTTTGCTGAATTTTGTGTTATATCTTTACTAACCAAGGGGTTTTTGGGTTTTAGGAATTTTCTTAATGCATTTGATGACTAACCAGGACTGCACTGGTTTCGACAGGGTCCAATAAAACAGGTAAATAATCATGTATCGCAGCATCTTCATCATTGTTGTTTGTTTAATCGTGTTTCTGAATTTTTTTGATGACTGATAAAGTCAAGTGAATTTTGATATAATTTTGTATTTCAGGTGAGTGAACAAAGTAATTTTTTATTTTATTTTTTTGTGATTTGTGATGACACTGCAAAAATTCAGCATTACAGTTAAAGGAAACCATTAACCATTTAATTCATTTTCCTGTGTAGGAACGAGGTTTGCAGGTGATTACATGATTAGTGCACACCTGTCAAGTTTTGTATTTAAAATACGGGACATTTTCCACCGCTGAAAACATGACGTCATCGCCTAATTTGCATCTTTGGAGAGACAAATAGTGTAGAAAAAAACACCATAAATATGTTTAGAACTACAAATTAACTTTATTAAATAACTTAGGCAGGGTAGGCAGACTCAGTGTTTAAGTGAGGTTCAAGGGTTGGAGGGTGGAGGCGAAGTGAGGTCTGGGCAATGCCAACATACAGATGCAGCCACCTAAAGTTGCCGCACCCAGCCAGATGACAGCTAGCCGAAGTCCAGCCGCCAGCCAGCCGACGTCTGCCCGTAGTCGGGCTGGAAGTCCCTCCTTCTCCTGGGTGTATCTACTTTGCAGCATGAATGCACCTCTTTCCCTCAATTGCAGACTGTCACAAAAAGTTGGCGCCTTCTTAACAAAAGTGTTGAATTCTGTGATTCACAAATGTTTTGTTAAATTTCTTGCTGAAGTAGCAAGTTTTGAACACCTAAAATAGATGCATAAGATTTTTGTCGGTATGACCTTTCACACATTTCTATTGCGAATCACCAAAAGATTCTTTTGTTTCACTTAATCTTTTAACTAAATAAGTAAATAAATACAGTAGGTTAAAAAAGAAGCGGTGCTGTGCTGAGCAATCCACGCTGTCTCCCTTTTCAATCTCCTGTTTTGGGCTGCACTTTCATCTCTTACTGTAACACATTATTATCAACTACCTACCAATAGTATTTTATAATGATTCACTGGCATTCACTGGCATTAATATGAACGCCCACCACCTCTGAGATGTCCTGCTTCTGCCGTGTGATAAGTGTGACAAATAAGTGTGCTGTGTGACAAATTCAGAAGCAATTTCCTCCGAAAAGCTTTGCCTCTTCTAAAGTTCACTGTCTGTGTTACGGTGCTTATGATGCATTCTGTCTTGAGGACTTTCCTGCTGTGTGACGCAGTGATGCACTGTCAGCGTACCTGTGCAGGTCTCCCTATTTGTAATAATGCTTTTGTTCATTAGCAACGTGAAAACTAGCATACCAACATCTACAAAATCTGTACCTACCTACATAACATTTTATAAAAGTTAGGGTAAAGAAAGAACCCAAAAATTGACCAAAAACCTTACCTCACTTTGAAGCCCAGTTTCTCTCTGCTGTGCAAGTTTGATCGTAGTGACGGTTCAACATAAACTCCAGGGGAGGGGTTGATTCACACTCCTGAACACCTACTGAATGAACTCCAAAATATTACTTTGACTATTAATATACCTCAACCCAAACAAGAGTTAGAGTTCACGAATAAACTCCACAAATTTACCACTTTTGCTCTTTTTGGCGTAACTACCAATTTATTCACTCCAGAAATTTGCTGTGTGCATACGATGAGCAGTCATGCAATTCACCTGGACAGGAACTGGAATATGCTTCATTAATTCATTGTTAATTCATGGCTGTAACACAGAGAACCGGCAGAAAAAACGGCTTCAGTCCACTGAACTCAGAGAAATTGGAAAACAATTTTTCTGTCTTTATGAAGTAAAAAAAATACAGTCACATGACCGGTGTTAGCATCTTTGCATTTATATGTCTGAAAAGTTTCAAGTTCAAGCATGTAATCTTTTGGGTCGATCGAGGACAATATGATTGGTAATAATGGTCAGCCACTGATAAAGAAAAAAAAAAGGATAAGGAGTCCGAGGCGATCTCAGCGTTCAGTTGCTGGCTCTTGCACATTGTTTTTGTAACCAAACCGATACGCTTTGATTATGAAAAAAACTGACCTGGAGAAGACATTGTGTGAGACTTTGTGCCCTGGTTCTGTTCACCTGAGCCACAGTACGAAGCCCGAGTAATACAGATTAGTACAGTACAGACTCACGCTGTATTGTTGTGCATTCTGTGCAATCTTTATATTATATTTATAGATCAAATACGACAGCAACAATACCATTAATGCTTGAAGCAGTCACAGTATTGTTGCTGTTGTCTTTATTCTATTTCATTACAGCACACCTTATGTTCTTCTGTGCGTTTTTCGATCACTTCACTTTCTGTCATTTCCGCAGCTTTATCTCAGCAAATTAAGTGCTGGTTTGGGAATGCGAAGGGCAGCGGTTCAATTTTCAGTCTGGGAGAAGAAATTCATTCAGAGTT
>VUQK01002317.1:6513-16960 GCA_015106715.1 Bujurquina vittata
TTGTGTGTGTGTGTATATATACACACGCGATATATATATATATATATATATATATATATATATATATATATAATATGTGTGTGTGTGTGTATTTTTATTTTTTTTTAAATTTATATTTAAATGTTTAGCACAACACTCACAGTAAATGTGTTTTCTGTGTTGAGCTGTAAGGGGACCTCTTCCCTAAAGCCAAGAGTGTGATGCATGTCATAAATTATTCACCTCATGCACGCGCTGGTGAATTAAAGGTAAAGTGATAGCACATAGCAGAGGCTTGCTTGGCTCACTGCTGCATTTTTAAAGTGTGGATTGGCACTCAAATGTCCAAATGTTAACATTGTCTTTCCTCCTAAAACTTGCTCTGCTCTCATGGACCGGATAAAGGACATTTGATATGGAGTTTGAATAATTCATGATGATGGTCAGGGATTGAATTTTCTTTCAAGTTTAACTTTGCTATTTGTGTCCCAATTCACTTTTTTTTTTTGTACCACACTTTAATGCTTCATATGGTGACCTTTTGAAAAAATAAAACAGTCATATGTATATTTAATGTGTGGTTATTGCCTTTATGATGGTAATTACCTGGCTTATTTGATGTTGGTCTACAGCTGCAAAAATGTGATCTTTACTATGAATTGATGCACATTTCTCAGGAAAAAAGATATTATTCCTGAAGGCAGAACAGTCACTGAGCTGTGTTTTTCTGCTGGGAGGAGTTTTTACCTTTTTTTTAGGCTGAACATATTAAAGAATAGCCTCCTGTGAAAAGATGACCTTATACGGCTGAATTTCTGTAGGAAGAAGTATGCTGCTGTCATTTTCTGAAAAGGTCCTTTTTAAATTTAAATGTGAAACTGCTTCCTAAGCAGACTGTTGAAGGACTGAGATTTCACTATCCTGTGCGTCTCTCCCTAATCAGTCCCACACCTCTCACCCACTCATTCTCTGTAAATAATTCAGAACAGCCTTTTGCCTACTTCAGAGAAGAGCATTCTCATGCTTGATGATGAAGGATAGCTAGGGATGGAAAAAATTGCTGCTAATGCACATTTCAGAGATGCAGAAAGTTTAAATGGCTGTAACATTTTAAATTGGGCCCCATTGCTTGTAATTGGCTTTGCATGTGTCTGTGGGTATTCACTTAAGTCCAATAAAACACCAGTGAAACTGTAGCAAAAGGGATTCTGTTGGCTCTTTAAATAAATGCTCTAATTTTTCACATTAAAGAATTTAATAAGGTTGACTCTGTCTAAAATATTTGTCATATGGGTCACTATTTTAAAATAAGGCCGGACCCACTGTTAATTTTGAAACCTGGTTTAGTGAGTTAGATGTATGAATTTGTTTTAGTCCAAGTTTATTCTTTGTCCACAACACAATTGTAAGGGGGTGGAGGAGGATCTTCATGAAACCAGGATAAGAAACACAGCCAGGATACTGTTGTACTTCTAAACATTGTTAGTGCCTTCCTTCTCATCCTGAGTCATCATTGGCATTGCTGCACCTACCTGTTCTCTCCACTATAGAACAGCAACATCTATGTTAGGTATGTTACATGTATATCAAATACAATATATAGACAAAGGTACTGGGCCAGCTACACCTATAGGAGCTGCTTTTCCATGAAACCCCCATGCCATGAAGCACCCAGTGCACGGTTTTTGTACTGATGTTAGTAGATAAGGTTTGGAACTCTGCAGTTATTCAGTCAGCAGAACGTTGGCAGTTTTTACGCATTATGTCCCTCTTCATGGCATGGTATGGTCTTCATGGCAGAGTTGCTGTGGTTCTAAAATACTTCCACTTGGCAATAACACCACTTGTAGATGATCGTGGAATATCGAGGAGACGAGAAACTTCACTGACTTCTCACACTGGTGACATCCTGTTACAGTACCACGCACAAATTCTTCGATCTTTTTAGAATGACCCATTCTTTCACAAATGTTTGTAAAAGCTAGGTGCCTGATTTTTATACAGTTATGGCAATGGGATTGAAAAAACCTAAATTCAAAGATGAAGATGTGTGACCCAATACTTTTGTCCATATAGTGTATGTGCATTAAAAAGTATTTTGATTAATTTTTAGGTCCTACCTACATATTTGAAATTTGCCTGTCTTTTTACTTTTTTGTATAATTGAATCGATCTTTACTTTGTATGTATCACTACTCTCCTTAATTGGGTTAAGAATCACTACAGCTATAACTACAGCATTATCCAACCCAGATTGGCTCAGTGAGAATCAAGGTCTGACTGTTTGCTAATGAGTACACAAGAATGTTTTTCACAGTCTCGAGTAGTGAGAAGTGATCCCAAATCAGCCTTTTCAGCAGCTGTTGGATATTTTCAGTCTTTGCCCACTAGAGTGCAGCCTACTCAGAGGAAAAAGGCCTGCCTGCAGCCTCAGAGATGGCTGTGGTCATGCTGAGGCTGCTTTTTGTTATCACTTTACCTATATATAAACACGTGGATGCAAGCAAAGCATAAATTCAGCATGAACATCGACTCTGCATTGTACAGATTGACTTAATCAGTGCAGTTTTCTTCATCATGCCAACATTTGGTTGCTGTGGGATAATTAAGGACATCATTTGGAAGCCCACTTATGTTTCACTAAGTAGTTTTAAGAGATTAATGGCAACATGTTAATTATCACATATTTGCCACTTGATTAACCACTGAAATAATTAGTCAACAAATCTGATATTTTTAAAAGTGTGTGCGTGTATGTCTTCCTCCGAGATTTAAATCATCCAGTCACTGTTGGGTTTATGATAGTATGAATAATGTTCAGAATTTTTAGTTTGCTGACATTAAGGTTTGCCCTTTAAGTTTGTCTGCGTGGACACAAATGTCTGCAATAATGTGTTATTTGACACGAGTGTAGAATATTACATTTAGTGGTTAGACTGCATTCACAGTATGCGTCACCTCAGAAGGCAAACCAGGAAACCAGAAGGATTCTTGTTCTGCTGAAAAGATGAATAAAGAAATTAGCATTAAAAGACTAGTTTACACAGACATATGATTCAGTATGACCGTTTTTTTCTTTTTTTGGGTTACAAAACTGTATTTAATTTTAGTTTCTGGCTCTTCATTTTTGGCTGTATTCTTTCCTTAAATGTCCCATAATATACCACTTAAACATTATTGTAGGTCTCACATAAACCCTGAATGTATCTCAAGTTTCACCACAACATACCACCCAGCTTGTTTTTGTACCTTGCCTGCATATCACTGGTTTTGTGCTCCACGTCTGATGGTCTGTCAGGTTGGCGCTTTAGATCCAACTGCACTCTCCTCTTTCACGAAGAGGTTACTGCGAGGACCTGCCACTAGGAACAGTGTAGCTTTTCCATTGGACTACATGGCTGCTGATATAGTCCCGAATGAGAGACACTGTGCCTTCTAACGTTCTCTCTTAATGAACAATTAACTTGTAAACACCAAATAATCAATAGGGTCGTCATATATGACAAATTTGAATGTAGTTTGTAATGGTGAGGTAGTCTGACTAAATCCAGATTTAAGTGTTTGAGAGCAGTGGCATGGTGAATTGCTGGAGCATGTTGTCATTATTTCCTGTGGTCGACATTATTTTTTTTTTAGGTATGCCATCTTAACAGGAACCAAGAACTATGTACACAAGAACAAATTTATTGTGAATTCAGCTGTAAGCAGAAAGCCAGCTTAGCTTAGCTCCACCAAAACACACAAAGTGCCATCAACTCAGAAACACACCCAGTGCTTCTGTTGGTTATAAATGACTCCTTAAGGTCGTCCCACATTACGGTTTCCACAGAAATCTGGCCTGTGGGTGTGCTTTCAAAGCTGATGTTAGTGATTGTTAGCCACAGGCTTTCTTATTCCTCTGGTGGCTTCATCAGCTAAAGTAAAACACTTTAAATACAGTACACAGTTAAACTGACTTTTGCTGGCTAAAATGACCACAGCAGCAGGTTAATATGTGCCGTGATGCTCCACTTCGCATTGATCCCAAAAGAAGTGAGCAGTAATGGGTGACTATGGGTGAATTTTAGCTGGTTAACCATTTCCTTTCTAGATAGTGGGACAATTCTAGCTGGCTGTTAAAGCAGGAACTCGGTCTTGTTGCAAGGGGCTGGGTGAGTGCCAGCAGTAAGCTATTCAGAGATTTTAACACCTCTCAACAATTCTCAACAATTTTTAAAAAAGAGTATTTTCATTATGGGACTTTTTATGAGCATAGAGCATTTTAGATTGGGTTGTAAATTAATGATTACTCAGGATATTTGAAGGTACACTATATACTATAGACTTCACTATATTCATTTATTACTTTGACAGATAAAATGGGGAAGTGCATGCCACGGTGTATGCAGAACTACTTGGCCTGCTGACGTGTCAGTTAGATGCTCCATAAAGCTGCAGCATGTAAGCTTTGTGCCATTATGTCTTCCTCTGAGGATGTGGTGCAGCCAGTCTCCATTTTTTATGGATCAATACTGAAACAGTGAGCTGACACAATGAAAAGCAATATTCATAAGCAATGAACAGGGCAACCTATCTGTCACTCCTAGGCAACAAAAGAGCAAAACTATGAACATGTGTATTTTGCTTGCGTTCTGCTTACATTTTACCAGATGCGACCTCAGTGTTGGCAACTGCATTAAGTGATGGCATGCTGTCCTTCCTTGTTCTGGATTCATATTATACCTTTCTGTACAGATTGCCACTGATGATTGTAGGTAGAGGCCTTTGTGTTCACAGTATTTCATTTCTCTCCCGATGTGCTGTTTGTTTTTTGGATAGATGGCAACCCGGCGATGGAGGACAACTGTGGTATTGAATCACAGTGAGCTGTCTTATATAGTATTACTCCCATCAACAGCCCAGAGATGTGCCAGTGAGCACTGATAATGGCTTTAAGTGCTTCGTCATTACTCTTTGCACCAACTTTTTATGTTTGGCACAACTCATAGTTGGTCACAGCTGTGCACCAAAACATGATGCACTTCACTGAATAAACAGATGGTGCTATAATGATTTACATTTTTGTAGTATCCACATGAAATGAGACTGACACTCGTTTGTAGTGTGGTTCTCCGTTGCTAAAGTATAGCAAACGGGGTAGTAAACACTTTAGTTTTTACTTCTTCAAGGTGCGTAAAAACACAACACAAAGGGGCGCAATTGTGCTTACACACAATAAAACTGGTTAGTGCACAAATCTCAAGTTGACATTAGACAAAGACAGCATCACTTCCTGATAAATTTTGAATTAAATTTAAGCACACGTAGCTATACATTGAATAAACAAGAGTCTGCTCTGTCATACTTGAGTTGATTTCACTAATTGAGCTTCAAGCACAAGAACTTGGCAGGTGTGCGGGGAATGGGTACAAGAATTGCCAGGATCCATTGGATACTCATGTAATATACCTGAGACTTCTTTGACTGGGACAGCAATTTTGAGAACACAATAACTCTGGAGGAATCTAATGGTTGCTGCTTTGTTGGTGGTGACGTTTAAGAGGAGACTACTTCTACTTGAGGACTACCCCAGTTGTGGTTTGATCCTCCATTGCTGCTGGGCTGTGCATTTATTATTATTTTTTCCTTGCTACAACCCTGTACATTTGTCAATGCTACATAATTTGGCAGCTTAATGGAGCAATGACGAAGGAACTGGTTGTGGACATGAGGATTAGAACATCAGTTTTCTTTCATGGGATCTGTGTGGAGACAGTGGATCATTACAGACACCTCAGTGGTCACACGGACAATAAAGTGGACTTCACTAAAAACGCAGGAGCCCACTACAAGTAGGGAAAAGCTCTCTATTTTACTAAGGTGGCTGAGGTATTTTAATATATGGGTTGATACCTGGGATGTTCTGAGTCTGGCGGTCGGTGCTGTCCTGTGGTGCGCGGGGCAGCAGACTGAAAATATTTCCCCATAATGACTGTGGCTAGCCGATGTGTTTCTACTTGTGTTTGTGTATAAATGCTTCGCACATGCCATATTTTGACATATTTTAATAATAAACACTTGGCAATGAATCAGGAATTAAAAAGAAAAGATTTGTTAAACATTTCAAGCCTATTTACTCTGAAGGAGGTTGTAAAACTTTTAAGAGTCCAAAATGAGTTGGTGAGTGAGAGAAGCTCACGTCTGTCTGATTGCGGCGATACTGTGGTGAGTTGTTGAGGATTCCCTGTACCTCTGTCAGTAACTGCGGCGATTTTAGTAAGCGCTGATTTGGTGACTGTTTCTTCTAGGTGGGTTAAATGTTGTGGACACTCAGCAAATAAACGCATTATATGAGAATGCAATCAAACTGTTTATTAGGTGGGAATTTTAATTTTTTTATTTTGGATATTTAAGCCTAATATTAGCTGGCATAATGTTATCTTATAACCAGCTGTTGCTGGCTCCTGTCAGCTGTCTGTAAATGGGAGGGTAGGTCTCATCTCCTGAAAATCAATAATTGCTATATGATATGTAGATGCTGATTAATTTTGTTCTCTTCAATCTCATTAAAGGATTATTTTGTCAGCTATATTTTGTGAGGACTGTTGTGTTGCATTGTTTTATTAAAATAACAGACCTCTCAGGTGATATGCAGTACATGCCGATCAATTAATCATCAGTTCTGGAATAAAGATGTTCCAAGTAATTTTGTTTTTTAGTCACAAATCATCATTTGATCGAGAAATAACCATTTCATGTACACCCCTAATTATTAGCATCTTGTAGCTTTGATTAATTTCTCTACTTTTCCCTTTTTTGATATTGGGGATTTCAAGTTGTTTAACATTGTTATGCATGTGCTGTTAATAGCAAGCTATTGTTGGCCCTTTTAAAAGGGGCCCTCTTTTATTCTATCGTCAAGCTATCTTTGTCTTGCTGTTCTTACCACCCCTCCCACTTATTGTTTCCCTTTTTCAAGGCATTCAGGCTTTATCAGCTCTGGTAACTATTAGCTTGTGTGCTGTATAATGTGCAGGTTGTCCCTGTGCACAGATTCCACAGGTTGAACATCTGTGATGAGGTAAACAGGGTATTTGCAGGTTTAACTAAGCTGGGACAGGATGAGACACAAGGGAATTAAAAAGGATGCATATTGTACATGCTGCATATGATTAAACTAGACACATGCAGGTGCCATGTGCCATGTAAGATTATGCTCTCCAGTTTCTCTGTTAAAAGCTTAATATCTGTAAAATTACTGCAAGAGCAAAATAATCACAGATTTCAGAGTTCCTCCTTAGTTTTTCTTCATCGGTTGAAGAAACTGTCACACTGAAGATTTTCAGCCCTTTATTTCACTGATTATTACAGTGATCATCAGCAGCACGCTGACCACAGTGACAGTTTATAACCATAATAATCCTGTCTGCACTGTCTCCTAAATGCTGGACCCCTCCCCCACAGCATCCTCACTGTATCCTGCTTATCAGTCCTCCTGGTGCTTGCTGAGTGGCTTGGATTTCTTATAATATTCAGTCCACTGCTTCCTCAATTAATGGAGCAACTAGGAGCTCGAATGTCATATCAGGAAAAACATTTTAATCGGCAAGTTGGAGGAGCTCAGTCTGAGTGGTTTACCGCTGGAGCTGGTGGTGGTGGTGGGGGTGCACAGTGGTGGCACCAGCCTTGTCGGGGACAGCATCCTCACTGCACAGCAGTCGAAGGCAGTGGAAGGAGTGGAAAGAAGCAGATGGAAATTGTGAGAGACAGAGGGGAGTAGTGGCAGACAGTGCATCCTGTGTATTATTTGCAGCCAAAAGAAGGTGTTTTGTGGATGGAAGTGAGTTTGGCAAAAAGGGGAGGGAGGCTACAGCAGGAGGCGTGTTATTCAGAGATAGAAGTACAGGAGAGGGAGTGGAGTCAGTGGGAAGCAATCACGAGGGAAATGGACCGACAAACTGTACTTCCCAACTCACTACCTTCACTGTGGATTAAGGTGAGCGGCAGCATCTGTATTTTGCTTAAACCAGCCCGATCTCTGGCGGAGTACCTGTGGATCAGCACCATGTGGAATACAGTACAAAAAAGGCATTAGCTTTGAGGACAACTGAGGGGTATTCAGAAAGGACCAGGAAGTGGCTGCGGCTTGCAGCTTGTCTCTTTTCTCCACACCCCAGAACAGCCAGGCTACTAATGAGCAAGTCGATGTGTGGCTGTGGCTGCAGCATCATCTCCTCTCTGATGAAGAGACTGGGCCGCACAGCTTGCTGCTCAGATCTCCTCTCCTGCAGTCACACTTCAGAACAGCTGCAGCGACTGGCCACTGGCTGCCCACCTCGACCAAAGGTAACAGTGTGTCAGCTCCCATTGACACAGCCATGTCTTGCGTCCTGATCTGCTGGAATTGCTCTGTGTGTGCAGTTCAAGAAACATGGGGCCTGACAGCATATGAAGCTGTTGAAGGCTAGTGTCCTTGCTTATCTGCTTTGGTTGTTGAAATGATTTTTCAGGTATAAGAACTGTGCAGCAAAGAAGAGCGGCACAGTAATTGATTCTTTAATGGAACCAGGTGATTTAATGGATGTCTCGCTGCCTTGACAACAGTAGACTTGCTTGCAGGGTGCACAGTCATTTAAATGGATGCCTTCAGTCTGCATGTGGTTTACAGTGATTGCTGCCCCTCCTCAGTTGGAGAAAAAGCCTTTTCTAATGGAACAAATAAAAGCCAAACAAGATGGTGCAAACGTCTGAGTGCCCGTTCGCATTTGTGTGTAAATAAGTGTTTGACTTTGCTTTATCACAGGCTTCTGTCGCATGGCTGTAGCTTCTAGGGTTCCCTCTGCTTCTCTGCTTGTTGTGCACATGACCGTTTTAGTAGTAAGCTGGCACTGAATGGGATTTTTAGCCCCTTCCAGAGTCTTCCTGGCAGTTGGCCATTCTCACAGCAGAGGAAATTGATTCTCTTGGTTTCCAAGAAGATTTATGCTCTCATGAGTAATGATAAAAAATCCACAAAGGAAAATGTTGTGGTATTATTGAGCTGTTGCATGGCAACAATTCAAATGAAAAAGAGGTAATGAGTGACGGCTTTAAAGGAGGTGCAGCACTTATAGACAAAGCCATAATGTCCCTTATATTGAACAGAAATCATTGTTTTCCTGAGGCGATATTGACATAAACTGAAGTATTTCATTGTGGAAATAAATGTGGGGAGATGATGTCCCTCTATGTAGCAGCTCAAGGACTCGAGTTTCACTTTTTCCTCCGAGACATCACAGGGCACCAGCTCAAAATAGAGACATTGATTAATTGCTTCTGCATTGAACTGAAGGGAAAGATGTTTCAACAAGCGCTGTGTATTTATAGGATTACAAGAAACCATCCCAAATATTGCATTTCTTATCTCAAAGGATTCATAATTGCAAAAGTCATGTCTTTTTAAGGCTCACTAGGTTTTCTGTTACATGTTGCAGTCTGGAGGCAGAATGTATCCTTCAGCTTTTAGAATATTGGTTTTGTCTGTCTTTGCTAATCTCCCTCTGTTAATACAGTTTAATTTAGGCAAAGTCACTATACAGCATCACATTTTCAGCAGATCTTTATCTGCTCTGAACAGCTAATATTTCCCCCACTCTCTCCAACTGTTCAGTTTGGAGTGATTTATGGCTCCAATTTAAGGTTAAGCTCATGCTTTTCTCAGTGTTTCCTTATTCCCGACAAGGTTTGTCTTGTAGATAAATCCAATGGCTCTGAAATGATTGTTCCCATTTTAGAATTGAGTTTTCTTTATATCAAATCTGAGAAGGATTCACGCTTTGTTTACAAAACCTTGTATCAAGCATTGATCTACTCATCATTAATTATCATAAATGATTGAAGCATTTTTGAAGATACCCTGGTTTTGTTAGACATCCATCTGACTGTCTGAAAACACATTTAACCTGTTGAGCATGTTTTTGAACTTTGGGATGAAGCCTATGCACCTGAGGAAAACCACAGTAGGCCCTGGGAAAAATCCAAACTCAATGCAGAAAAGACGTCACAGCTAGCTGGAACTTGCTGTGAAGTGTCTCACTGTCTACCAACCAACCACAATGTCATCTCTGGAGCTTGAAAAAAGGCAACTGGACTTCTTTTTGTTAGTTGAAGACGTTTCGCCTCTCATCCGAAAGGCTTTTTCAGTTCTCAGACAAATGGTGGAGAGACCCAGGTATTTAAACCCCTGTGGGCATAGTCCCCTGGAGGTGTTTGTGACCCTCTATTCATGTGATTAAACACATGTGCCAAGGTGTGAAGGGGGGCGTGGGTCATTTCCATCAGTGGTTTCAGTTGAAACCATCAAAGGACTACGCTCCATTGTTCCATGTGGCCTGTTGGAGTAGCTGGAACAAAGGTGTGAATGGGGGTTGAGACGTCTGGGAAGGGAGCTCAGGACAGCACTGTAAGTGGGGGAAAGTTGGTGGCGTAATCCACCTCCTCTATTTAAAGA
>VUQK01002320.1:5855-30789 GCA_015106715.1 Bujurquina vittata
TCATGATCCAGCTGGTCTACTTACAGGTCCTGCACATACTTGCCTCTTTCTCATTTTCAGTGGAAAAGTATTAAGAGGAGCAGTGGGAATTGGAGCAGCCCCTGTCACTACGTACACCGTGTTGAGCTCTGTTTACAGCTTTCACATGTTCTTTACCTAATTTTGTATTTGTGTCCAGTATGCTTACGTGCCAGTAGTTTACACTTACTAAGGGTTTCTATTTCACTACATTATAGCCTGTATCAAACATGACATTTTAACCACGCAGTATCCTCACCTAAAGCATCGCTTGAATTTACGCTCTATCTGCATATCAGGTCAAAGTAATTTACTTTCTGAGCCACCATGACTGTTTAGAACAAGAAGATGACAGCTCCTTAAATATGAAAATGCATGCATATCAAAATCAAACACATGGGTAGAACATTGTAGGTACAATTACCACTGTAATCACACTTATGTGTACAAACATTGCCTTTGTTTGTACACATATTCTCACAGTTGACACAGGTCTACTGCAAACTCTATTTTCATCCATCCACATGAAAGAGGTAACAAGCACTTTAACCCACTGCTGCATATTATAACATTTACAATAATTATAGACATTTTTTTGTAATTTGATTTAGTACAAATACACAGGAACCTTGACTGCACTGTGAAACACACAATGCATGAAGCTGCACAATGCGGATCAGGATCATATAAAAGCAGTGTGAGGTTTATGTATGAAAGAAGAACAAAGATTAGCACTCTGCAGGTATTATCAAAAACAGCATCATAAAATTGCATGACTCAATTGTTTAATTTAATTCATTTGCTGTAAACATATAAATATTGAAATTGTTTTTTTTTGTTTGCTTGCTAAATTTAAGATATCATTTGATGCTATGCCATGCTTTATTTAAACAAAAATTGGTTAATGATCTACTAGTGCTGTAGTCTGCTAGTATTGTATTGTAACAAGGGTCCAAGGGTCAAAGGTTTTTCTCCTGGACTGCATAAATCCTGTTTCTCTGCTCAAACACAGACCAACAAGCCATGTCCAAGACCACAGAGCCCCAAACACGCAGCTGTGAGTAGAAGCCTCTTTCAGATTTGTAGCCAGATGATGCGCACATACACATACGAAGAATGAAATGGGACTCAACCTGTTCTTTTCCTGATATTTTATTGCATTATAAAATATGTAATAGCTCTGTGTTTAGTAACTGGTCAATTGAGCTCACTCCATCCTGTTTCTACATAAACAGTAAAACCTAGAAGCCTCTACAAGAGGCTGCTTTTGGTTTCAGCTGACAAAGAACAAGAGTAAGTAAATCAAAATCTCAAGTACAATTAGAAAAAAAAATGCTTCGAGATATGTGGCACTGTTATACTTTGGTGCACCCCCTTTAAAAAGAGAGGTAGTTTGATAGCATCAGTTGTTTAAAAAAAAGCTCATTCTTTACAGTTACACACAAAACATACAGTAGGTGTGCATTTAGATAATGCAGTTTCTTCTGCTCGTCATAATGTTGCATTTCTAAATCAGAGCTGCAAGTTCCAAAAAGACGTGTTGGCATTTTGTATTGTTCCAGCTCCAAGGACTCCTGCTGAATCAGAGCTGGTAAAAGAATATGCACAATGTCTCATTAACAGCTTTTAGTCATTCTCAGCTGTTAACTCAAAGACCGGCTGACAGGGCCCTACACAGTAAAAAATGAAAAGAACATAAATTAAAAAGATGTGCGGGATTATAGCAGCAAATTCTAACGAGGTCATTCATTTGTATCCTGACATACTGTTGGTGCTAGAAGGAAAACAATTCATTAAAGAAATAGCTGTTGCAAATAAACTACTGTTGCACTAGTGATTATCCAAAAATGAAATATATATAGATATATAGATATATAGATATAAAGCAATACCTGAAGCTATTATCCACAGCAATTCTGGGTTTGTCAGTGCTGCTGTTTTGTTTTCAAGAAACTTAATTTTGAATGTAGCAGTAGGAAGCTCAGAAAATAGCATCCTAAAAATGACAGCACGCATTTAAGCGTCATTTGCAATGCTGCTGTAATCACATTCGAAACTCACCGAATCAACATAGTAAGAGATTGTTAAAGCCTACTGTGGTTATACCTCTATTACACAGTCCCATTTTTTATTGCCTGTTGTATTTGTGTCACAGCAATGAGCAAAAGTCTCGTTCTGCTGATTTGTTGCAATAACGTGGTCAGAAAAACTGTGATATTGTACGCTAAGCTCAGCGTGGTGCCCCTTACTGAACCTCAATGATTTGCTTTCGTTAATCACGTCACTCTCATATATATTTTACAGTCCACATTATGAGGAGAGATATGAGGTAATGAACAGGAATGGGTTATTGAATAACAGATAAGACAGGCAGTGCAGGTGTCATTTGTAGTGCATGACCCCCAGAGAGCCATGTTTTCATACTAGCAGGAGCTGTTAAAGCCCAAACTGTCGAGTTTAAATGTTTCATTTGAGGATAACCAAACATCCGAAGAGCCAACAAAGGACATGATGGATGCAGTTGTTTACCCAATACCTCACAATAAATTTTAAGGTTTGTTATTTTGTCACATCCAAGGACGCCTGTTGATATTATCATGTGGTTTGTGTGTAGGATCTATCCTCACTGTTCTTCACAGTCCATAGCAACATATTACCCCTCATTAACCCGCATGTGGGTATGACAGACAAATACATGCAATGCAGTATTTGTCTGAGTGCTGAGTGTTTCTCCTCTTCACTCTCAGTATCCAGTAGGCAGCGATGTCCGCAGGCCAGTGGACTCGAGTGCTTGGCACCTCTGGTCTGCTCTGTGGAGGAAACCCCCGATCCCATCCCTACTACCACAAAGGGAACTATTCCAGCTTGGATCAATGGGAGCTTTCTGAGAAATGGTCCTGGGAAATTTGAATTTGGGACAGACAGGTATTTGAGGATTACTATGAAAAAACTTTATTTGCACTGAACTGTGTTTGCACAGTAGATTGTAAACACATGCCTATAGATAGAAACTGTGGTTTTCCCCGTCAGTGTTTATTCAACAAGACACTGATTCCCCCAATAACAAATATTTTTCACTCACTACAGTTGCATAGTGCTCACATCATTCCCTCTACCTTGTCTCACACAAGTATTCTGCAGAGCAATTAATTCTCTTTTTCTTCTCAGATACACCCACTGGTTTGATGGCATGGCCATGATGCACAGGTTCCACATCTGTGAGGGCAATGTCACTTACAGCAGTCGCTTCCTTAGAAGTGACTCATTTATCCAAAATTCAGAGAAGAACCGCATTGTGGTTTCAGAGTTTGGGACATTAGCCATGCCTGATCCCTGCAAGAACATCTTTGCTCGCTTCTTGTCACGCTTTCAGACTCCTAGTATGTGTGTCTTCTTTACATATTGCAGATTCCCATGTCTACTCAGCTTCTGTACAACATTGTGTACCACTAGCTGGCCCAGCTGTCTTGGCTAATTATAGGCCAATATCCAATTTTCCTTTCATCTCAAAAATTCTTGAAAGAGTAGTTGTAAACCAGCTAATTGATCATCTGTAGAGAAATGGTTTATTTGAAGAGTTTCAGTCAGGATTTAGAATCACAGCACAGAGACTGCATTAGTGAAGGTTACAAACAATCTTCTTAAGGCCTCTGACAGTGGACGCATCTCTGTGCTTGTCCAGCTAGACCTCAGTGCAGAGCTCTGTAAGTTTGACCATAATATTCTATTAACAGTGTTCACTGTTAGGATCAATTTTATTTACATTATACATGCTTCCCATAGGCAGTATTATTAGAAAACATAGCATACTTTTTCATTGCTGTGCAGATGATATCCAGCTTTATCTGTCCATAAAGCCAGATGACACACACCAATTAGTCAAACTAAATGTCTTAAAGCCATAAAGAGCCGGTTGACCTCTAATTTCCTGCTTCTCTCCACTCAGATAAAATTGAGTCCATTGTGTCCAACCAGATAATTAATCTGGATGGCATTACTTTGGTCTCCAGTAAGACTGAGGAATCTTGGAGTTCTTTTTGACCAGGAGATGTCCTTCAATGCACATATTAAACAAACATGTAGGGATTTGCACAATAAATTTCTCTAAAATGAGAAACATCTTGTCTCAGAGTGATGCTGAAAAATGAATTTATTACTTCTAGACTGGACTATTGAGTTCCATTATCAGCTAAAAAGCCTTCAGCTGCAGTTGGAGTACTGACAGGGTCTAGAAAGAGAGAGCAGATTTCTCCCACATTTGCTTCTCTTCATTGGCTCTCTGTTAAATCCAGAATTTGATTTAAAATCCTTCTCCTAACATGTAAGATCTTGAATAATCAGACCCCATCTTGTCTTAAATACCTCAAAGTACCGTATCACCCCAATAGAGCACTTCACTCTCAAACTACAGGCTTGTGATTCGTAGGGTATTAAAAGCAGAATGGGAGTCTGCTCTTCTGTGGAACCAGCTTGCACTTTGGATTTGGGAGACAGACCCCCTCTCTACTTTTAAGATTAGGCTTAAAACTTTCCTTTTTGATAAAGCTTATAGGTAGGGCTGGATCAGGTGACTGTGAACCCTGCAATAGGCCTAGGCTGCTGGGGGTTTCTTCTTCATTGACCTCTTCTCTGTCTCCTTGTATTTATATCCCAACCTGCATTTAATCATTAGTTATTATTAATCTCTGGCTCTCTTCCACACTGTATCTTTTATCCCGTCTCTCTCCCCTCACCCCCAAGCAGTAGCAGCAGATGGCTGCCCCTCCCAAAGCCTGGTTCTGCTGCAGGTTTCTTCCTGTTCAAAGGGAGTTTTTCTTTCCCACTGCCGCCAAGTGCTTGCTCAAAGGGGGCTTGCTTTGATTGTTGGGGGTTTCTCTTTATTTTTGTAGGCTCTTCATCTAACAAGTAGCTTGAGACAGCTGTTGTGATTTGGTGCTATATGAATAAAATAGACTTTAATTGAATTGAAAATACAGTGTTAAACCATTTATTAGATCAGGTTGCCAGAGCAAAGTAAAAATCAAACAAAAATCTGAGAAGAAAAGTATATATGGACAGTTTTCTTTAGTGCTCAGCTTCTCACAGAATGCTTTTTCAGACAAATGAGAGCTGGTACTTATGTTATATAATCCCATTATATTTTTTACTGAGCTAAAGAGAGCACAAGTCAATATTTGTGAGTTCGGATCTCTCGCGTATACTGTAAGAGAATGTGGATCAAAAGAATGCCACAAAGTGTTCTGCTTAAGAGCTACATTTGATATTTCTGTCTTCTATATGTGTGAACAGAGCCAACAGATAATGCCAATGTGAACTTTGTCAAGTACAAGGGGGACTATTACGTGAGTACAGAAACCAACTACATGAGGAGAGTAGATCCACAAAGCCTGGAAACAAAGGAGAAAGTGAGTCAGTGGTATTATTAGAAATATTTGTGTCTTGATGAGTGACTAAGATGTTCTAGCTTTTATAATGGTGTGTATTTTATTTCTACGTAAGGTGGACTGGAGTCAGTATATTGCCATCAACTCAGCTTCAGCTCATCCACACTATGACCGCGAAGGTGCCGCGTACAACATGGGAAATTCATACAGCAGAAGTGGTAACCCGTCTTTGCTCTTTTCTTCTCAGCTGTTCACCACGTTAAGCCATGAATAAAATTGATATGATGTTCAGGAGCAGGACCACACCCCCAAAAAGTCACATTCCTGTGATGTGTCTATAGCTGCCTACTTGCCCCACACACATTTGTTCTCTTCCAACAGCAACTCCCAAACCCTCTTCTGTCTGTAAGATCCCTGTGGCTTCTCTATACCAAGCATTGATTGGATAATCTCTGGTGACAACTTTACAAATCCTTTTAAAGCCCTACCGACAACCAAAAAATGCCATATTGTGTCCATTTTCTCAACAAATTTCATCCTCTGAGTTCCTCAGTGCAACACTTGGCACCAGTTCTTGCCATCAAGGTACTCAATCGCATTGGTCTCCACCTCCAAAACGTTCTTCTTACCCTTCCTGCAGCAAACATCAACTGCTCCCCTTTAGGGGTCACTTTTATTTTACCCCGTGCATCATTCCTCTGGGCCACTCATTCATTTTTCACTTGCTCTCACTTGCATCATCCACACCCTTGCTTCTTTTTACAATCACTCTCGACAGCTTGTGTGGCTCCTGCAATATCCCCATCTCAACTTAAATCGCATTTTCTTTTGGGATCTAATGTCCCACAGATGCAAGAGCTCCACATAGGTGCCTCTTTTTTGCTGGTTTTGCTGGGTATTATTGCAAAAGGTGATTCTATGCTAAATGGCCTAGGTTCAGTCAGTATCACTCTAGTTTTACCTTGACTTCAGTTTTTGAAATCTACTACTCAATAGTATTGGAGCTCTTCTCTGGGGCCATGAATGGAAATGCATTCTCACTCCTTCTCCTCCTTTTGTCTAACCTGGCTCCATTCAGAACCTCGTCTCATTTCTAGTTTCAACCTACTTTTTCCAATTTTTCGACATCGCTTCTTCTTTTCCCGTGCCAGTCTGTCCCTGTCAATTGAAACGTGTACAGTAAAGGTTTATCTCAGCTGCATCTTCATTATCTGCATCATTACCTCAGCGTCAATTGTGCCTTTCAAGCTCTCACTGTCTGTAATTAACTTTTGATGTCCGCTTCATCTTCATCACACTTAGTTCAAAACAACCACCTGGCACATACACTTAAATCCATTCGATCCAGGCCACCATCGATGTGTAACAGACCTTTACCAAATTGCTTGCTTTTTCAGTTAAGGAGAGTTAAACTGTCACAAAAATAAATACAGGCAGTGTTTGTTAAAGTTGGGTCTGAGCAATTAGTGCAGTTCAATTCTGTAATTCTCAGCGCACTTCCCCTTCCAGTCTTCTTACCGTCCCCACAGTTCAGACACTCTGCCGACTTGTCATCACTTTCCCCAGAATCTGTAATTCTTTCCTTATTGGAACATCTGCTTCCCCTCACCACCCAGACCACCAAATCATGGGTCTCTGGTCTTTCCACGTTTGCCATGCTCTTTAAGGATCTGGCAAGCCCAGGAACTGCCACTGATGATTCCTTTTAATCTGTCATCTTCATTATGAATAACTACTAATATTTTCATTATGAAGATGACAGATGAATGAGGCGGTGGAATTTGAGTGGTACTCGCTCGTGAATTGTTTGTATGCCCACTAAACACAAACCTCAAGGATATTTATAGTTCTGTTCTCGGCTTTGTCTCTATGTATCTTTGCATGTTAGTGCTTTTAAGTAAAGTCAGCCTAACAACACACGGCGCTTTTGGACATTCTGTAGGATTTTTCTACAACATCATCTGTGTGCCTCCTCCCGAAGAGAAGGCTGCAGAGCAGGACTCAGCTGACCTGACTGGAGCCAAAGTGATCTGCTCCATCCCTGCAGCTGATCCTAGGAAACCTTCCTATTTTCACAGCTTTGGTGAGAAACACATTACAGCATAACAAAGAGATCCCCCCCCCCTCCTTTTTAAAGTTGTCTGCATGCTGGATGTAAACTGAAGCAAAATTAATGAATTCTGGGAAAGGTTTTGCTTTTTCCCTGCACTGCCTGGGTGAATCTACTTCACTGAAACTTTTTAATGCTCTTATTAATCACTGATTTTAATTCCAGTCTCGCACTTCTTTTTGTCATTCACAGTTCCTTTGTCTTTCCTTTTAGCTCTCTGTATCTCTCCCTTCTTTTTAATTATACCTCTAACTTACGCACAAAGTTTCACGCTATTTTCAGCTAAGTATTTACAATCGTTTCTTCCTGGCCTAAATCTGACTGGACTCTTAACATGATAGACATAATTTTTATTTTAATGTTTTGATGTTTTGTGGTCTGAATGTCAGTTTTTGCTTGTCTATACACTCACTGGCCATTTCAACAAGGATTCAACAAGGTGCTGGAAACATTCCTCAGAGATTCAGTCCATATTGACATGATATCATCACTCAGTTGCTCACACGCATGATGCCAATCTCTCATTCCACCACATCCCGAAGGTGCTCTTTTGAGATCTGGTGGCTGTGGAGGTCATTTGAGTATAGTGAACTCACTGTCACAACATTTTGAGATGATCTGAGCTTTGTGAAATCAGCCATCAGATGGGTACACTGTGGCCATAATGGGATGGATATGATCAGCATGGATATGTCAGGTAGGCTGTGGTGTTTAAATAATGCTCTGTTGGTACTAAGGGACCCAAAGTGTGGCTCAAAATATCCCAACACCATTACACCACGAGCAGCCTGAATCATGCTTTCGTGCCGTTTACACCAAATTCTGACCCTTCTGTCCAAATTTTGGTGACTCTGTGCAAATTGTAGCCCCATCCTCCTGTTCTTAGTTGACAGGTGTTTAGCTATGAGTGAATGTCTTGCCTTCCTATCAACTGGAAGCGGTCAGGATATTATCCTCTGACCTTTGGCATCAATGAGGCATTTTTACCCAGAAAAGGGCTGCTCAATATTTTCTCTTTTTCAGGCAGTTGTCTGTAAAGCCTCGCAATAGTTGTGTGGGAAAGTCCTAACAGATGAGAGGTTTCTGAAGCACTCCCATTCCTTCTGGGTATTGTACCAGCCTGTCAAGTCTGATGCTTGCTTTGTTAGTTGCTGTATGTTATTGGCTGATAAGTGCATGCAGTTGAATAGGTGTACCTAACAAATTGGCAGTGAGTGGAGATGTCTATAAAAGATCTATAAGATTATTGATGACCATTTATGGAATGTTTAATTGTGATCTGCTGGGAGAACTAATTCTCCTATAACCCTGGATTTGAGTAAAGTCAATATTATAAAAAGTATGTAAAAAATTGTAGCTGTGAAGGAAGCTTTAGCAGACTGTATGAACATGTTAAACTGACCATAAAGACCATGAGAAGGTAAAACAGGTCATCTACTAATCAGAAGGTCAGTGATTCAATCCCTGGCTTGTCCAGTCTGTGTACCAAGGACAAGATACAGAACCCTGAGTTGCTCCTGATGTGTTCATGTGCAAATGTTAGCTAGAAAGCATGTAGATGCAGGAAAAGAACCAGTCCATTTACCATGACTGGACTTTACCGGTCAGCTGAAGCAAACAGTAGATAAACAAGTCACTGCTAATTGAGCTTATGCTAATGAAAGCGTCATTCTCTGGTTTATCTAACCAGTCTTGCCCCACTTGGCAAGACATGCAGCAGTATAAAATACTGCTTCAATTCCCTGATTATATCAGTCTATATTATCAGCAGACCACCCTTGTCCTGCCAGACATTCCGGCACCAAGAAATCCCACAAGTGAGGGGAACAATGTGCAGCCATCCAGACTACATACTACATCTCTCAGCAGAGTGGATGGGTGTTTATGTTTAGCATCGGCTTTATGTGTTTATGTGCAAAAACAAATGTCTTGGGGTTCATGGCTAGAAACTAATATTCTGTTTACATACAGATATGTGCTGATAGGTGATAAATGAAAGGATAAACATGACACTTTGGTACCTGTGATTAGAGATCGTGTGTGCGCGTGTGTACGTGTGTGTGTGCGTGTGTGTGTGTGTGTGTGTGCGTGCGTGCGTGCGTGCGTGCGTGTGTGTTTGTGTGCGCGCGCGCGCGTGTGTACGTGCATGCGGGGGGGAATACTGAGGCGATTTTTGCAAGTTTTTCCTTTAATTCGTCACCCATCCGTAATTCACTACTGAAATAATGTGTCACTCACATGTTTTTAATGCAGCCATTGCTTGCCTTGTGTGTCCCTCTCTCTCTAGTCATGTCGGAGAACTATATCGTGTTTGTTGAGCAGCCAATCAAGATTGACCTGCTGAAGTTCATGCTGTACAAAATTCAGGGGAAGAGTTTTCACAAAGTCATGACCTGGGAACCTCAGCATGGAACAATCTTCCATCTGGTCAACAGGCACACCGGAATGGTGACACATATAACATATATTTACTGTATGCAATCCAGTGTAAAACAGGAAGCACGCAAACACAACAACCAGCTGCTGAGGAGTTGGAACAAACAGACAAAAAAAAGAAAGAAAGAAAAAAGAAAAAAAGGAAAGCTGCAAGCTCATCTCTTCATGCACTATTACATTTTTTTCATATTTATTTTGATGAAACCACACTCTGATGGTGTAGCTTTCCTCATACGTTGTTGCTCTCAATTTTTTCATCTCATTACACAGCATACCCATTAAGCATATAATAACAAACTTTCAAAATGATAAGGTGCAACTCAATAATATTCGTGCCAAGCAGGGAGCTTGTCTTCAAAATGTGAAAAACAGCACATCACCTCCTTTATGTTTGCACAAAAACCCTTTTTAACTTTGTCTTGTTTTCTTAACATTATACGATTCTGAGTCTTCACTGGTTGATGTTGCCGGTCTGACAGGAGAGTGAAGTGAAGTACTGTGCAGCACCAATGTTTACGCTGCATCAGATCAACGCTTTTGAGGACAGTGGGTTCTTGATTATGGACATGTGCTGTGGGGACGATGGTGAGCTCATTGGGGAGTTCACGCTGGAGAACCTTCACAGAAATGCAGGAGAGGAAATGGACGAGGTAAATGCCTTAGGTTTCTTAGTTTGTCGTTAGTGAACGGCTCAGATTGAAATGCTGGCTTTTACAAAATGACAACACAAGTGACTTCCATATAATGCTGTTCCTGTATCCATCATTGTTCAGCTAGTGTATTGTTTTGCATTCATAACATTACCCTCCACCAACCCTAAAACCTAAAATATGAATCAGCAAGGATTTGTGGAGGATTTGTCTGTTTCTTAGGCATAGACTGTTCAATTGCCTCTGATGTTCTCATATTTTTTTTCTTCTTCTTGCCTGTCAGTTTCCAAAGAAATATGTTTTGAGAATATATGTGATTTCAAATGTGGTGGAGTGTATTACTTTCATCAAAACATAGAAACATGATTTTGTGACAGCATTTTGTATCTGTTTGGGTGCGATTGTTCCCAAGGTTGCATCGCACCTTTTATTCAAAGGAGCTACACAGACAGTTTTTCACGATGATTTCTTTTGGCAGTTTTACAACTCATTGTGCAGAAACCTCCCAAGAAGATATGTCCTACCTCTGACTGTGGATGAGCGAACTCCCTCAGATCAAAATCTTATCACTTTACATAACTGTAAAGCCACAGCGAGGAAGACAAAACATGGAGAGGTAGGATCCAACGGTGTGCACAGTGTAGTGCATTTTCTGCATTTAGTAGTAATATGTTTAACTGTACATCACTGGTTGCACTGGGATCAGGCAAAGAGTGAGGCCTATTATCATGATGAATACAACCAATTTACTCCCACAAATTCTATGCAATTATCCACCATGATCAAAGTTACTTTCTGCAAGAGAGTAATTTCCCGAGTTACAGCAAATAAAAATGATGTGTCCACTATTCAAGTGAATAATTAGAGTTTAAAGGCTTTTACCTGTGGCTCACTCATACTCACTCTCCACTTTCTTACAGCTGAATAAAGCTGAACGAAAAATGTGATCTTTTAGTTGTCATGACTACCCGCGTGACATCGTCCTCTGTTGTTGTTCTGAGAATGCATGCGGCAACTGAAAAACACCTGTCAAAGTGCTCCTGCGACCGGAGTCACAGAAAACCTGAGAAAAACATTTCTTGGTCATTCCATGTGAAGCTACATTTATTTTAAAAGTAAAATTAAACAAAATTCATTTATTCCTGACTAACATGCGCTCTTGGCCTTCATGCATGTCAGAGAGAACAATGCTGTGCTGATTTTCAGTACTCATGGAAATCCTGTTTGCTAATGTCTCTCAACTTTTGACTGAAACGCTGCCCCGATCTGAGCAACATCCTGATCCTGCAGGTTTACGTGACCCACGAGGAGCTTCACGATGATGAGCTGCTGCAGTTCGGTGGCCTTGAGTTCCCTCAGATCAATTATCACCAGTACAATGGCAGACCTTACCGCTACTTCTACTCCTGTGGCTTTGGACACGTCTTCGGCGACTCCCTGCTCAAGATGGATGTCCACACCAAGGAGCTTAAGGTTCTCTATCAGTCAAAGAGTACACTTAAAGAAACAGAAGTAGAAATAGCTTTGATGTGGTAATACCCGGCCCAGTTAACAATGAGGTTTCTTTATCATTGTGAGGGCAGCACTAGGCTGTGAGCTGGTTTTCTAACATGAAACAGTTCAGAGTAAGGGGCATGTTTATGTGATCTTCCCCGTCTAGGCGTGGCGCTATCCCGGCTTGTACCCGTCTGAGCCTGTCTTCGTTGCTTCGCCTGAAGCTACTGAGGAGGATGATGGAGTTGTCTTGTCTGTCATCATCACGCCCAGAGAAGTAATTGAAACAATTTTCTCTGAGATATATTCACATTTTATATTATCTGTGTGCCACTGTTACAGATCACCTCCTAAGGGCCAGACGTCATGTGCTTTATGACATTTTGGGTCACGTGTGGTCCCACACAGCATTTAACTGTGCCATCAAGTTAGCCATAAGTAGTCTAGATTACACTAAAATATGTCTGCTACCTGAGTCCAAGCTGGGATGACTTTATAACTGTGAGTCATTTACTTTCACAAAGTGTTTTGATTGTATTGTAATGCTTACTCGGAATTTCCGTAATCTCGCCCCTGGTAATACTACACTTAACACTTTTAAACAATAAAAGCTAAACTGAAAAGGCCATTCTGGAAACTACCTGGAACTAAAGTGAATTTGAAAAAAAGAAATAAAAACTAATGAGAAATATAAACAAAATCTGGTGTACATAATGAGTTATAGAGGAAAAAATATACATTATCACAAACAGACTTTATTATACTTTAGTTGCAACCTGAGCAAACATATTTTTTACTATGCATGCAGAAGACAAATGCTGTGGTACTCTCAATATCATTATGGCGAGGAGAGTTCTGTGACCTTCTTTTTTTTTTCAATAACATAATCTATCTCCTCCATATCTGTTTCCAGGAGAAAAGTACTTTCCTGCTTGTTCTGGATGCCAAGACCTTCTCTGAGCTGGGCAGAGCAGAGGTCCCTGTCAATATCCCATATGGGACCCATGGCGTGTTTAACGAGATGGGCTAGATTTGCCACTCTTTGCAACTCTGTGGCAAATTGTTGAAATTGAACCCACAACCAGCCACTTTATCTACAAAATAGAAAATCTCTGTTGATGTCATTCCCTGTAAAACTCCTGAACTGTAAAAAAGACAGAAAGAAATAAGAGCTTGGAAAAACTGCAGACTCATGCTATTTGTTTGTGCCTCCTTGATGGGAATGGGTGCATGTCCTCACCGTGTGCTGCCATTACAGTTAGAAAGATGGCAATCTTTTGGAGACTAACAAGACAGAAAGCCCAGCATGGTATCAGAACGCTGATATAGTTTGTCCTCTATGTGTCCTCATGATCTCTTGTAAGAATCTGAAATACTGCTTTCCTTCCAGTGCATACATTAAAATAAAATATGCCCCCCCCCCCTTTTTTTTAGTTAAAGTGTTTTTGCTTCATCATACCACTGGAAACGCTATACTCCCAGGGAGAACAGAACAGCACTTAGGATACATAAAAATGCATCAGAGGAAATTCAATTTCTGTCAAAGTAATGTGATAGAAATGGACAACGTCTGAAATGCCTGGAAAACAAATGGAACTAACTGGTCGATAGCCTCCAGAGAGTCTACCGGAGGTCACATCAGAAATTTGGTGTTGTCCATTCAAAACAAACCCAAAACAAAGTTGTCATGCACACAAACACCAACATTTTAGGACTTTGTGTTCGAGCACGAGTGGCTTGTTGTTTCACTGTATTAAACAGCGAGCTGAACAGAACAATACACAGACTCTACCCGTTGTGTGGAGTGGCCTATAGCAGCACTTGTCTCTCCACAATTACTTTAATGACACTTGTTTCATTGGCAATTTTCCCTCTTACGTTGATTTGAATGGGTTAATTTGAACTGAATGTAGGCTCTGCACTGGAAGCCGTGGAGTTCCAAATACATTATGAACTATACAATTTTCCCCTTTGACTAAAATTGATTTTCAGTCAAGAGTTTTGAGGGTAATTTGCAACAGAAAGTCCCAACCCTAAATAATTTACAGTCGTATGGTACACACAAGTAGGGGTTTCATCTTCAGTGTCTCTTACTACACTAAAGCTGAATAAAACAGGATGTGATAAAGCTATAGTTTACTGTTTGAAATCATTTCATACCTGGAATTGAAAACACTTATATTTTGCCATGTTCTCCGCTCAGCTGCAGGATCGTCTTTTAATAAGCATGCTGTACATGTCTCCCAAGATACACATTAATTAGCCTATAATTCCTAATCTAATCAGTCATGCTTAACCTTTGTGAGTGCTTGCGTGTGTGTGTGTGTGCGCGCGTGTGTGTGTGTGTGTGTGTGCGTGTGTGTGTGTGTGTGTGTGTGTGTCTGTGTGTGTGTGTGTGTGTGTGCAAGCATAAGGGATGCTCAACTTTATTAGCACTCTCTCCATCGGCAGTGACCAGCAGAGAGCGATCCAGCGACCCATGCACTCAGATGAATCTTAGGTTAAATGTTTCGTTAACTAAAAACGCCGCAGAAGCAAATCTATATTCACCCACCTTCCATTTACACAGTGACAAAGACACAATGATGATTATCAGTTCATTCAAGGTGCGAGATAGATAACACCTTAACGGTCAAATGTGCCAGATTCACATGGGTTGAGCTCGAATGGTGGTCAAGAACTATAGTAATCAGGAAAACACACATACGGCAGCACTAAACATGATAAAACATACGTGTTATTGTGCAAGTTTGCCTTTCCTGTTTTCAAGGTGACAGCTTTCAACTCTCTAAGCTCTTATCTGACCCACGAGAGTGAGCAGTAACTCACTCTGAACCCCCTCGCTGTCTCACTAAGCACAAGTTATTGCCTTAACTTTGAGTGTTATCTGTATCATTATTTCATATCCCAATGAATTCATAACGATATCATCTATATTCACCATATTAGCGACACTTCTCAGAGACAGGGAGGGATTTCCCTCAGTAGCGAGAACAATGTCTTCCATATCCAGATTTGTCATTCTGCATCTTCATGGTCTTGAGCCATCTTGTGGGAGCCCAGTTATCTGACATATAGATTATGCACATCTCTGCATGCATCTGCCTCCACTGCACGTTAAGTATGTGCCTATTTTTAAAAGGGAGCACAATTATAGATGCATTCAAGTGTGAACAACAAGAAAAAAAATATACGTGATAAAAATTGCAAATGCCTTATGAAATCAGAATGAAGCAATTAAATACCCGTAGAGGAGCTGAATCATGCAATGCCAACAAGGAAAAAAAAAAGTATGGGGAGGATTTATCCATATTGCACTACTGTGGACAGACATAATACGCTGCCTCAATAAAGAGTCACAGTGCAAATTTAGCTTGTTTTTTAATTCAGTGTCTCTGCAGCTAATGTTTCTTTCCTGATTTCATGCCTTTTTGTTTTATTATAAATGTCTTCTTCCTCGCAAGCCTGCTACTCAAGCAACTGTAGCCCTCACACAGTTTATGCAAGTAATCTTTAGTGAGAAATTGTTGTTTGCTTCGCTGCTAAAATTAAGAGAAATTGCCCTGGTATTTGAAATAGATGCACGAAAAGCAAAAAGCTTGCCATTCTGCGATGAAATATACGCTTCCACTTAAAAAACATTTGAGGAATTGTCTCCAGCAGCCACTGCAGCTCTAATTCAGGACAGTTTCTGGATACTCATGATGGTGGATGATGCTTTACAGTGTCCTCATAATGACAGTGACTTCATACTCAAGAGATGAGAATAAGCCTGGGCCGATATAGGCAGAATGAGGCTGATGTTGCCATTACAACAGCAAGCTGTTTTCCCTCTTGGATGAAAGCCTGGGCTGACAGTCAGACATCATTATGAGCCAGTGGCCTTGCAGTTTGTCACTGTCACAACCTCTAAATAGAGACTTTGTTTTCAAGATTTGTAAAGATTTATGACATTATGGGCACTATTTAGGCGATGATGCACAACAAAGTCATTTTGTTTAATGCGAAGCCACTTTGCAAAATGGCAGATTCTGCTGGTTGTGGGCTTAGATATTTCCTGAGAGCATAAATATAATCTGAGACATTGTGCTTATTTCCTCCTTCAAATCTTTCTTGGATGGGAACACGGATGTCATATGAAGTGCCGAAATGAATGGTGACATTTTCATCACCATTGTTGAGTCCACCTTTGATCCCTATCACTAAAAATCAGCACCAAATTCCTACGGGTTGTAGGGATAAAACCCCAATGTCAGCCAAAAAAACGAACTGGCCTAGTGACCTTGCAGAATTCTTGAATAAAAGATTCCCTATGAGTTGGCTGCCTCGCTGCGATTGAAAATAGCAAAGGCATTTATTGTGCCTTCATAATTCTTTCCTTGATCAGTTGCAGTTGTAGCCTCCCCTCCCCTCCAGCTGCATACTGAACAGAACTGTAAAGAATCCCTTATAATAAAAAAAGAAAGATAGTCCTCATATAAGAGGGATATTATGAAACACAGACATTGTTCCACTAAAGGGTTTTACTCAAAGACATACCACACAGCTCACGTGAGCTCCGTGTAATTCCATATCCTGTGGACCAGGGTTAAAGGAATATTGATGATTGTTCTGTAGGATGACATTAATTACGCTCCTCTATGACCGCGCATTCCAATGAAAGCGCTCGGCGGCAGCGCCCTCTGCCGGCGCACGGCGGCTCCGCTTTATAAAGTGCTGCGATGCCTCGACACGCATGCAGTCAGTGGAAAAGAAGCGTTCCCTCCCTCCTTGAGCGCGCAGCTTTTCTGGGGGAAAACAGCGGTGGAAAAAAAAAAAACAATCCAGTCAGCGTTTTGTAGCACTTTCAGATGAGTTCTTCTACCTCGTTAGAGATATTGGCATAGCTATCACAGATCATTTTGCGCCAGTTTAAGGACTGTTTTAGGGACAAATTGTCTGCGAGGGGCAACTGAAGCGGGCAGCTCTTATAATGCGGAGAGATCAAGTCTCAGTAGTTTGTGGGCATGAACGCAGCGCAGACGGAGCCTGAGTAACTGCTCTTATGGATTGACTGTTTGATTGGCATTTGATTTTTTTTTCCAGAGTCAGAGGATTCTTTTTTCTTTGTCGTGATTAGTCCATTATTCCGACAAAAAAAAAATAAATAAAAAAAAATTGTGGATTACTTTTTGGGAATCGAGGATTTTCCGAGGTGCATGTTTATTTAAAAATTTGAATGAGGGTTTTTTACAGTTATCCTGCGCCTGGGTCAAGGATCCGGAGAGGGGAATTAATCTTTCAGAAGGTGGAAATATTCGTGTAATTCGACCCCAACTCATCCTTCTTGTCCAAAATGAAGTCTATCACTGTGTGGATGTGCGTCTGCACCCTTGTTCTGCTCCCAGGTAAGAAGTTACATACACGAATAACTCACAAGCTCTGCACATTTAGATATGAATGATGTGTACACAACCGTGGCAGCAATAATCTGACATTTTACCTTTTTCAAAAAAAAGGCAGGAGTTGTTTGAGGGTAACAGGCAAAACGCCTTTTTGTTTAATGGTGCACATCAGGTGCCTGATGGGGTTTCTGTTACATTTGGTTTGATTAGGCTGTGTTCGATTTTCACCCAAAGCTACAAACCGAACTTGGTCTATGCGCGTCAATGGCTTGCAGCCCACATAACACACACACAGCTTCCACAGTGAAAGAAGAGCTCATTATTGTAAGGAGAAAACACAGCTTTCAGTCAGTCAAAAATATTTCTCATCTCAGTCAAGAAAAAGATTTTTCTTTTTGTATTTTATTTGTGTATTTTTGGGTTGGTTAGTTGGTTGAATATGACAGATTCCAGCACCACGGCAAATCGTCATCATCATCATCATCATCAAGATCATCATCAACATCATCATCATCATTATGGTCGCGTTAATCACCATCAGCATTCTCAGTCTGCTCCCCAGACGTCTGCACTCGCGCTTAAATCACCTACCTGACAGTCTGACTGACAGTCGCACAATCATTTGATGTTTAACTTTATGAGTCTTTTCTGACCCGTTGCTCTCCGGCGGATGTTGCACTCCCTCTCCTCCCCTGATCTCAATGCACAAGATCGCCACAAGGGGTCTCTCTTGTCATTTCACCAGAACCCTCTGTGCTAAGATTTGTGTGTGAAGGTGCGTTTCAATCTTCACTCTTGTCAAATGGCAACACTTGAGTTTTGCTCTATCACGGTTTACTCAGTGTAAGCTCATTTTCTGCTTACCTAGATGCAAATTAAGAGTAGTCATTGACGTGATGTAATTAGATATCATTCGGTGACTGAATATTCAATAAGAATCTGAAACACGAAGTCTAGTTTTCTTTTGCTGCATTAAATGCACCAAAACTGACTCTGTAAGCACCTAAATAACTGGCTATAAAGTAAATGAGACATAGCAAAACACTGCATATTGGGGTATATGACCAATGTGGACCAGAGGAATAACTAACTGTCTTGCTAAAAAAAAAAAAAATGCCTGGGCAGGTATGGGCCTGTAACAGGCTGTGAATCCTGTTTGGTTGCCATATACAACTTGTTGCTCAATGGAACAAAATGGAACAAAATTTAAAGCGTGCATATGGATAGATAGACAGATACGTGCACACATAAAAACATTAAATCCCCCAAACATTTTGCAGTTTCTGGGTCACCATTCCATTTTTACCACCACATCTATTTCTTTCTCTCCACACAGATGAGGCAGCAAGTTCCTTGGATGTTCCTTCAGCTTTGTCTGTGTCCTTGGCTAGCAATGCTCCAGGATCTTCAAGCATCAAGTCTGGGCCTGGAGCTCAGCCAGAATGGGTGGACTGCATTCAGGCAAGTGAAATGTGTAACCAGGACCCTCAGTGCAGCTCTCGGTACCGAGTGATGCGCCAGTGCCTTGTGGGCAAGGAGAAGGATGCCATGCTAGATAGCAACAGGGAGTGCCAGGCTGCACTGGAAGTGCTGCTGGTTAGCCCTCTGTTTGACTGCCGCTGCAAGAGGGTCATGAAGAAGGAACCGCAGTGTCTGCAGATCTTCTGGTCTATCCACATGGGACGAGCTGAAGGTAGGCACATGGTTTCATGGTCCCACATATTACTTCAATAGTATGAACACTTTTAGAATGAGCAATATAACAATACTACTCTAAGTCATGCAGGTTCTTTGCAAAACTACATAGGTATTCGTGGTATTTGTGTTAAAATAGCAGTTGGTTTCCCAGGTTTTTGTGTGTTAGATTATAATGAACAAACCAGGCTCATAGTGTCATTTGTATCCCTCTTTCAATCCTTCTGTGTGAGTCTCAAGCACAGCAAGACACATGTAGACTGTAGCTGCTTATTATTCTGTGGCAGATATGCAACATACTTTTATTGATAATAATGCATATGACTCACATTCTTGAGCATTCTGACATTTATTTTTTATGAGTCTTCTGACGTCAAGTGCCAGTATGTTTTCCAAGCAAAGACAAGAAGATTGTAACCACACCCACTGCTGATGCCCTATTCCCCAATGCCCTCTTATAGGGATACCCAGAAGCCCCTGATGAAAAATACTATATGCTTTCCTACTTTCCTCACGCTCTCAGATGTAATGGAGCTATAATGGGATTACATTAGGTGGACCTGTTATGGTAGACTTATTGGTTTTCACCTAAAGTGTTCCATTTTACCTTGTAATTACATTACAATCATATAGCACAGTGGTCCTTATGTGTCCACTTTTGCGGGACATAAAATCACACTCAGCTGTTGTAGTGTTGCAACCATTTTCACAGTACATTTAAAGACCAGCCTCCTGGACCTCCTATGATTTGAGGTAGCCTTAAGCTACATCTTTAAATTTGTGGTACACAGAAATAGAAAATAGGAACAAAACAAACCCCACACCAGAATTAGAAAGTAGAGCGCCCTACCTACAACTTTCCCCTTTCAGTTCTAAGCCCCTCTGATCAGACAAGCACAAGCATATATAAAAAATAAGCCTTTGCTGACATCACTTGGGATTCAACCTCGCATCAGGAAAAAGTCCTCTGGTTTACCCATTTCACTGCCACATCTTATCTCCTGTGTGCTTATTTTAACTCTATATAGTCCTTTATATTACCTCAGTGGAACTGATTTGAAGAGAGCTGTGAAGTTTCCTCCACAGAATTAATTTCTTAAAGCATTAGAAGAGACAACTATAAGTGTGCAGTAGCCTCATACCCTCTCAGACTATTTCACTAGCAACATGCTGAATGGTTATTGTGTGTTTTCTTTTCTTTTCTTTTCTTTTCTTTTCTTTTCTTTTCTTTTCTTTTCTTTTCTTTTTTGGTCCGGTGACACCAAAAGCATGTTTTCCATTCCCCATCAAGGGTAGAAAGCAGGCAGAGTTTTATATTAGGACAAATCTGACTGTTGGAGACGCAGCACCCTAGAGATCAGCCTAAAGGGGAACCCTAAACCAAGTGTGCCATTTGTTAATGCTTGTGCATGCGATCAAAGTCTCGTTGACAGATCTCAAGTGGTCATGTAAACACGGAGGACATAACGTACTCGGCTGTTTTGACACGTGGGGTAATAGTGGAGAGTCTCTGAGCTTTGAGCATTTTGGGCTTTTGTGTGGTGATCTGTGAAGTGATTCTCCAGGCTGACTGCTCATAGCGCCAGCTACACTTCATCAGACTAGTGGCAGCAGAGGGTCTCTGACACGAGTTCAAGGGAAATGTGATGACATGGATGCTCCCCAGGCCCTGTGTGTCCCTTCCAGTCTTTCTCTCTTTTTCTAAATGTAATGATCTTTCTAGCTCCCACTGTGCCTCATTTGCACCCACCTTCTCTTTTTCCCCCAACAAATAGCTCCATCAGTCAAAGGGTTTGAATGCATCATGTAAGTTGTCTGGCTGTCAAGAATACAGACCTCTTGCGCCTACCGTATGTCCTTCACAGAGCACGTGTTTCTGAAGACTACTTTCAGCTTTGTCCCATTTTGGCCCTGTCGCCCTTGGAGATAAAACCTGCTTTAACACAAACGAAAAGCTCTTACAGTGGAGCTTTAATCTAATCACGATCCATTGTGCAGTCAAGCAGGCTTTTGTTAACTGGAAACAATCTGTGTACAACATCCATCTCTGGAAACAAACACGAAAAGCTGAATCCCAGCAGACCCTCATGAAGTGGTGCTAAACCACTTAAAACTGCGTGGATAAAACAAGATGGTTTTGATGTCATGTAGCTTATAGTGTTATGTTAGCTTTGGAAGATTTCTTTGCTGAGTTACTGTAGAAAGACAATTGGAGAAGAGGGGAATGTTTTAATAGATTTCAAAGAAGTGGCACTAGAAAATGTCAAAGGATAGGAATGGCCAACAGGAAGACAGATGAGATTTTTAAAGGACTATGCAATTTCTACTGATGTGATAGGCACGGATATGTCATGGAAAATGAATTTAATACTTTGTCAATACACTAAGCCCAATATATATACTGTAGAAAGTTAAGGAAGCCATAAAGAAATCTCACTCTAGCTAGAATTTGCTATGTTTTGCATGACCTATGTTGGCCAGAGGCAAGAACTTGGCCCGTAGTATTGAGAGCTAAATCATTTTGTCAGTGAAGAGAAAGCTGATGAGGACCAAGGATGGACTGGGATTGATACAATCCCCTTTCATGAACAGCGCACAGATATACCACTGCCTCAGGCAAGGTTAACCCAGTATTCCAGCTTTCTGGGAGTAAAGATTTGTCCTTCTCAATAGAGGTTTTTATATATTTTTATATATATATATATATATATATATATATGTAATCTCTGGAACGTGTTAAGCAGTGTTTAGCGGCTGCTTTGCGAAGGCTAACTTGCAGCAAGGAGTTTTTTCTTCTTCTGCTAAAAACAATAAAACACATTTACAGTTGTAACCAGAAAGCATTTTGTTCCCTCTGCTGAGTCAGCTGCATTTCTTAATGCTTGTAAATGTCTTGAATGGTAATGTTTTGTAGACAGTAACAGTGTTATTGCTTAAATTGACTACCAGTAAATTGGTATACTCTACCAGCAGGTTCTCTGATATGAAAGCTTTTTTTCCATCTTTACACTGCTGTGGAAAAGTCTTGAGCTACCCCACATTTCTTTTGCTGGGAAAATGAGAAATAGGTGTAGTGATTTTTTGAAACATGCAAACATATATGGGAATACGGTATATAAGGCAAAAACAGAGTTTGTACAATTCCAATGAGCTTGAAAGTCAATATTTGGTGTGACCACCTTTATTCTTCAGCACAGCCTGAACTCTCTTAGGCAGTTTTCTTGTCATTTGTTTAAATAGTCTTCAGGAATAGTTTTCCAGGCTTCTTGAAGGACATCCAGACCTCTTATTTGGATGTTGGCTGCCTTTTGTTCTCTTCTCTGTCAAGATGATCCCACACTGCTTCAGTAATGTTGCGGTCCAGACTCTGGGGAGGCCAACACATGACTTATAGTGTTCTTGTGTGTGTTTTTCTATCCAGGTATGCTTTTATTCCACTGGTAGTATGTTTGTCATGCCAAATCAGAAGCTTTCCAGATGCTATTGCATGGTGGATCAATGTCTAATGGTATTTTTCAGTTCAAAATCCTATCAAGTTTGACAACATCCTCAACACCACTGGCTGAAATGCAGCCCCAAACCATGACAGAGCCTCCACCAGGTTTACAGATGGCTGTAGACACTCACTGTTGTACCTCTCTTCTGCTCTCCTCCGAACATACTGACAACAATTTGAAATAAAATTTCAAATTTGGATTAATCACTCCATAAGACCTTGTGCCACTGATCTTCAGTCCAGTTCTTGTGTAATTTGGCAAAGCCCAGGCCTTTTCTACCTGTTCCCCTTACTTTAGAATGGCTAAAGACATGGGAATAAATCATGTTTTTGTGAGAGGGTGCTAGTAACAGAGCATCTAAGGATACAATTTAAAATTTGTTCTTTGCTAACTTGTCTGTTACAGTATGTGTAGACACAACACATCCCTTGAGTGAGGTGAATTTTTTTATGCCTGATGATTCATGGGTCAGTGTTAAGTAGCTTAGAAAAAAAACCCCCATTGCTCTGAAAATGATCAGTAATGCTCAAGACCACTTTAAAAAATTACAAGAAAGCAAGAATGTCTGGCTCCTTTGAAGCAAAATATCAAGAAATGAGTCAAGACTTTCCGCCCTGTGGGTGGTGTTTGTTTGTCCTCCAAGCTAAGGTCCTCCACCGGAGGCCTTGGTTATCACGTTGCCCTGTATGACCTCCCTGCTAGCATCTTGGACCCTGCTGTTGCATGCTGGATTGTCTCAGGGGCATCTCTGCAGAGCCGGCACCTGGAGTCTTGCCTGGTGTGGTAGACCCCAGCCTCCATCAATCTTGGGCTTAGAGCTTATTCCTGTGCTGATATGATTAGTGCCTCTGTGGTGTCTGTCAGTCTAGCTTTGTCTAGCCATTGGTAGGGTCTGTTATCAGCCACTTTTCTATCTGCTGGTGGTACCTGCAATGCAGAAGCCTCTCATTCCACGATGGTTCTGTTCTTGCTTCTCTTCTTTCTAGGGATTCTGCTGCCTGAGGTATTCACGAATCAAATGATCAATTGTTGCCATCTTCCTGATGTTTTCATGGATCTTTGTTGTTTCATCCAGTATATAGTGGTTTTGACACTCACTAGTCATTGGACTCCTTCCTTCCACTTAGCACACAGTTTCAGGGTGCTGGATTTGAGGTGAAACCCTCCATGCGTGTCCTGAGTTCCTGATAAAGGCTTTTAGGGTCCTGTTGATTTTGTATATTTCTAGACATTCCAGAATACATGCCTGAGGCATCGAGTCATAGGCTGTCTTGTATTCAATCCAGGTGGTGCACAGGTTGGTAAATCTGGTCTTACAGTCCAACTGCTCTTTCTACCAGTAGCTGGTGCTTTGCTCCTTTGGTGTTTCTGCTCAATGCTTTCTGGGTCCTGATCATGTTTTGAGCCATGTGCCTGTTCATCTTAGCCTCTATGATACCTGACAGGAACTTCCACGTTGGGCTGAGGCAGGTTATTGGCCGGTAGTTGGATGGGGCCGATCCCCTCTGGGGATCCGTGGGGATCAGGACTGTTGGGCTTTCAGATAGCCATTCCAGGTGCATCTCATCTATTAGCAGCTGGTTCATTTGTGCTGCCAGATACTCATGGGGTGCAGTTAGCTTCCTTAGCTAGGAGGTGTGGATCATGCCAGGGCCTGAGGCTGTCCAACTCTTCATATTTGAGACTCTTTCTTGGATCTTTTTCACACCCCTGAGCAATTAGTATTGGCATCAGTGTAAAGAATGTAGATCGTATAAACCAAAACAACAGTATACACTGTTTGTTTTAAATAAGTCTCTTGCAGTACTGATAGTATTTTGGGCTTTTATTATTTGCTACATTTGGTTTCACAACTGTCTCTAACTTGATTGAAGATGATTTTGTTTGTTGATTTGAGTTATTTATTCAAATAAATAATCTTGTATAGCACAGCTGCTGCAGATTCAGATATTAAATTACTGATACATATTTTATGGCTTCTTAAATGTATCAGAAAAATATAATTACAAGGCAGATTCATAGTGAAACCATGTTTTTATATATATATATATATATATATATATATATATATTTAGGGAACAGCATAACTGGTCCCCAAAACAAGAAACAATTATGCTGTTTTGTGTTTTATGCAAGTTATTGAGTTATCTGCATAAAGTGTGAAATGTGCTGAATCAAAGCAATCAAAAGACCCTGATTTGTGTGTGAGAAAACAAATTTCCCCACCAGGTGTCTTTTTTTTTCATCACTGACAATCGAAGCCTTG
>VUQK01002327.1:4504-15464 GCA_015106715.1 Bujurquina vittata
AAAAAAAAAAAAGAATCACAGATGCGTACTTTGCTAATAAAAACACTAATTCCATCCTGAAAGATATTATGCAGCACAGCAGCTTACAGTTCCAGTGTAATTTACTCTGTAATTTTATGCAGCAGTGATGCTCAAGGGCAATTTTGGTTTTGGTTCCACATCCACCTCTGTTTTGGCCCTTGTTAAGGGTTCTACCGCAGGTAGCGCTGCTGATATTTTTCTTCTGGATATTATAATGAAAGCATTAACCTGGGACATTAAGAATGCAATTTCTGGTCGAATTAGGGAGTTACTTTAATGTGATGTTTTCTCCAGCAGTGATAGTGGCGGGGTTCTTATTGTGGCAACGCACCACTGGTGAAAGCAAACACTGCAGTCATCAAACACAAAGAAAATGGGACGATGAAAAGAGAATGAGCCACTTTTACTGCTGCAAAAAGTAGGATGAAGGAAACAAAGTGGGAGAGGAGGTGCTTCCCAAATGAAAACAAAGCTACAGTGCTAGAAAACTCTAAGCAGCTTAAACTCTCTGTACTTACTGTTTTTCTTACATATAACAACAGATATGTTGGATCTTGAACAAAGAGACAAAAAAAACACGACCATTCTGTTTCATTTAAATGCACATGTTTGCAAGCATCATCTGATTAAGAATTTACAAATAAGAAACAGCAGCCCTCTTTCAGTTTTCTCTTGCAGATGTGAAATGTTCAAGCTGTTGTGTACCAAATGCTGCAGCTATAAAATAATAATCACGATATGTTCATGCCTTTTTTCCTTTTGTAAAAAGAAAGAAAGCTTCTAAAGCTTACAACCCCCAAAAAGAACCCAAATAAACATTGACAATCAGCTGCAATAATAGGACGACATGCTCTGCTGGTTCGATTAACTCCCAGTCAGCACAAATGATGCACTCCTAAGACAATGCAGCAGTAATAATATTAGTATCACAATGCAAAGACGCACAGAAAAATAATGATATAGGCTCCAGGAGGGTGTACTTGTGGTGCAGCAGATGAGATTAATGATAGCGCAATCACAGTCTAGTCTAGTGGTTGTCAATCTAAGGCGAGTCCAGTGAGTGGAAAGACAAATAAAAGAAAAGGGTGAAAAATGCACTTTGCTGCTTGTGGTGAACAAACTTCTTATGCATTCAGCTTGAGATAAATTTCCTGTTTTCTCCCTCATTGTGAAATAATGAGTATTTGGAGCCATTAGACGCCTGCTAACAAGTAATCAAATAAAATAGCTTGAGGCAGGAAAACCATTAATCCTTTGCTGGTGTCAAAGTTCAAAATGCTGCAACTTTGGAAAACAAGCTAGAAAACACAATTCTGAAACAACTTAATTAACACAAAGTTAATGAAAATCTGTTTGGATGCTGACCAGTCTTGCGTTTGACGATCCCAGTGGGGGAGATGGAGTTGGGAGTGCCGGGGGTCCCCGGTGAAGCTGAGGTGGCTGGGGTGGCTGGGGTTACAGGCGTCGCTGGGGCAGAAGGTGGAGACAAGGGGGTGGGAACTGCCTTAAACACATCATCCTTCTGAAAGGCACAAGCACAGTGATGGTACACATTACGACAAGAGGCAGCATGAACAACAGCTTGAACAGGCGAAAATACTGCAGATCATGGTTTGTTTTCAGATCATTCCTTTTTTTAAAAATTACATCAGCATCACGGCCCTCGTCATCTGCAGATAATGATGAAAATTAAAAGTAGTGACAGTAACAATTGTCCAGCTGTCCAGAGCAATATCATTTGGATCGCTGCGGTCTGTTTGTGTGGCTCATCCTAAATGTGGTCTGTTCTGCCAAGGAACATGAGTATTTGTGTTTTAATTTGTTGTAAGAATGAATTTTTTTATTGCCAAAATTGTTTACTGAGTGTGAAATAAAGTCATTTGACGAAAACAATTAAATTTTTTAAAAAAAGTCAGCCAGGAAACATGCAGTATTCCAGCATTTTAGTACGTTTTGGAAACTGACAGAGTTCAAAACCTTTAAAATCCTTAAAGATTTAAGACTTTTTAGTACACATCTTAATACCCCTTCAAGTCAGATTCATGACAAAACTTGTGATGGAAAATTTACTTACTGAGTAAAAAGTAACATGGGTGCTCATTTAAACATGAAACAACATAATCAAATGCAGCAAGATTCTTGTAAAGAAGTGCATCTCTGAACAGAGTTTAACCACTACTATGATAATAGGAGGCACGGCATCAGCATCAGGTTATTCTGACCCAAGTGAGGTTCGAAATCATGGCTAGAGTAAAGGTTTACAAGAGGGCAGCATGGACCTATCTGGAAACTGGATCAGCTGAATCCAAAGCACGATCAAGCCGAGCAAAAGTGAGCGCACCGTGAGAAGATCAATACCACAGGCTTTGTTCTCTGAGAAATAGAAAAGCAAAGCCACAGAAAACAGAATTAGCTAAATAAAGAACACAAGACTACCTCTAGCAAAAGTCTTGTTAGAAGAAGGTTATTTAGCAATAGTCTCAGAGGCAGGAAGGATCTCTAAATCACATCTTGTAAGGAGAAGCAAGGTCAAACGTTAAGGGTGAGGTAAGAAAGAAAGTAATTTACAGTGGATGATGGACAAAAGAAAAAAAGCCCTATTTACTGATGAATCTAAGTTAGAGAACTCCAGCAGTAACAGGAGGGTTTATTTGAGGAGACAAACAATAGACAGAATGATACCACAGCAGAGCAAACCTACAATGAAATATGACGGTGGAAGATTTGAGTAGCTGGACACCTGCATCAAATCAACTCCCCACCGACTGAGGAGAAGCAACACTCTATTCTTCAGAGACAAGCTACACCCTCATGTTTGCATCTTTATGGGCAAAGATTCATGCTGGAGCTTTCACAGCTTCTTCACAATCACCTGACCGCTACCGTGCTGAGCATTTATGACATACTTGAAGGCCGATACTGCGTTCACACACAATGCAATATAAAGTACACTATATGGACAAAAGTACTAAGCCACCTACAGGAGCTACTCGACCATGGAAACCTCCTGGCACCCAGTTTTTGTGATGATGTTAATGCCAGAGGTGGTTTTGAGTCAGCAGAGCATCAGCAACTTTTGCACACGGTGTACCTCAGCCCTCGGTGAACCCACTCTCTAACTTTACATGGTCTGCCACTAAACAGCTGACCTGCTGTGGTTCTTAGAACACTTCCACCACTTACAGCTGATTGTAAAATATCTAGGAATGAAGACATTTCACACCTGTACTTATAACAGCAGTTATAACAACAGCATCCTCCTGTTAAAGTAACAGTGAGCTCTTCAGAATCACCAATTTTTTCCCCACAAATCTTTGCAGACTGCATGGCTAAGATTAAAATTAAGATGTGTGGCTCAATACTTTTGTCCATACAGGGTACAAGCATACAAAGCCTACAAAATACGGTGAACTAACATAAATAGCCACCAGGTAATGCTTGCACAGATTAAAATATATCAACTTCAGAGAAATGTTTTCTTTACAGTGTGCTGCAAAACACTCATCAGCTGGGATTCTCCTGACACCACTGACACTCAGAAATAGAGGACAAGCTTACTGATGCCATTTGAGTGCAGCTCGAGCTCTATGGTTCAACTTCACATTTATATACAGCAAGGAATAAAGAAGAGAACTTGGAGAAAGCAGAAATGTATTTGCAGTTCTCAGTTGCACTCATCATCCCACTGGCCTCACTAGCAGTATCCTTTAGTCTCAATAATCACTGTTTAACTCCAGAGTCCAAACTCGTCCACTGTGCAGTACCACCAGTCGCTTGAAGTCGCTGACTTTCTGTCATCTCTGGCTGCCGTAACACTGCTAGTTGATGTCTGTGTGGGCGGCACTTAACGAAAGGTGAAACTTCTCTCTGCGTTTGGTGAATGATGAACGTGCTTGTTGGGTCTATCAGTTTAGAACAAAACTGGTGGAGTCTGTGCAGCTCAAATGTTGCTGTCATTAATGCAAATGTAAAGCAAATATTAGGGCATCCTGAAGCTGAAATTCATGTTTTGCCGAGATTCAACCTTTTAATCATCTTTGCATGGAAATACACTGTATTACAGTCAAATTAGAGATATATTTAATAAATATTTTATAAAAGCTAGTCTGAAGTAGAGCAAATCTGATCAATATTGAAGACCAACAAGTCAGAACAGCTAAAAATGATTACTCACATAAATAAATAATAATGTCTAATCATTTTATGCAAGCGTATATTCAGAGACACACCATCCTGTATCTTTGTGGAGAAGGATTTATACTGCAGTCTCAGACTACTGACCTCACTGTGCCTGACAACAACAACAAACTACCATCTCTACTGGCTGCCAGAATTGGTCTCAACAGCATAAAAGTTTATTATTAAAATTGTTCTTCCTCTTAAAAACAAGTAAACTAGTCAGAAAATGAGCAAAGGAGTCAAAACAGAAAGAAAAGAGTGAGACAAAAATCAACGGTGTACAAAAGCAACCGATCAACATTAAGCATCAAAAAGTCCTGGAACGGTATATTAAAATCATTTGAACTAACAATGTTAAACATGTGGATTATCCCTACAATTAAGAAAAAAAAGAAAGGGGATATTCATGAAGGATTTTCTGAGAAAACCTGCTGCCATTTCATTTCCTAAAGTCTGATCATCTCTGGCTTTTCCTGCCCCTCTACCCTCACCTCCAACCCGTCACAGCAAATAACTGGCTTCTGTTGGAGCTTTCTTCCTGTTAAAAGGGAGTTCTTCCTTCCCACGGTTGTCAAGGGCTTGCTCATAGGGGGTTGTCTGATTGCTGGCGTTTTTTTCTCCATTACTGCAGGGTAACTTACAATATAAAGCACCTTGAGGCGACCGTTTTTGTGATTTGGCGCTAAACAAATAAAATTGAACCGAATAATTTTTTATTTATCAAGCAAACAAACATTTTGACATCACAGTATCAGTTAGGGTGTTTTTGACATTTCAGTTACCGTTTTTACAGCCCAATAACAAACCAGATTATTAATTACTGGTGAAAGTGATCTTTAGTCGCCTCCCTACATTTATCTGTGGGGGAGTTGCTCAACTGCCAAGAGTATAATAGTGGCTATATTAGTACCTTGTTACAAAAAATTAATAATTGTACCCATATGAAAGGGATTTGGGGTGAGGGTGTCCGAACAAACGTCATGTATCATCGTAATCGCTTCCCTCAATCAACAAATAGTGAATAATTGCTGGCACATGGCAAACAAAATGAACAGAGCAGTTAAGAGAAGTGTTTATCAAACAACAGGTGGCTGAAAGACAGCCAAAGCTCAAAATCAGGTCTTTTCATTACATGGCTTATTGACAAATGCATTCCAATTGTGATTCACCATACAATTACTGTGCCTTTGTGTCGCACTGCTTGTCCCCATCGCTAAATCAACAATAGGCACTGATATGCCTACAGGAGCCCTAAGAGTCTTAGTTACATTCAACTTGTTCAACATTTGATGGGTAACACGCTGTTTCAATAACCCTTGTAAAACGCATGCCTGCTTTGTGGTTTACCACCATGCCATCCCATCAATCTGTCAGTCACTCACAAATTGCAGCTCATGTGCTAAATTTAACAAATTAAATGAACTCTGACATCCCAATTAGAAAACCAAATGTTGCTGTTACCTTTTCCGATTTACCAGGAGCTTCTTTGTCCCCCTGTCCCTTGCTGGGAACTTGTTCTTTAACAACCGGCGCCTCGTCATCATCACTGTCCACAATTTGACGGCAGCGCTTGGAAACCTTCTTGATGGGCGAATCTGCTTCATGAACACCGTTCTGCACCTTCAGAGGGCTCTTAATGGGTCTGGAGATGACCACAGAAAAACAGTTCAGATATCACAAATTTTAATCAAAGTATTAAAGTGGACCTACCTCAGAGCAGCCCCTGAGCTCATCATCTGCCTTTAAAAAGGTACCTTTTGTAATGACCTTCTGCAACATTTAACTAAAGCTTTCCCCACCAGGGGGCAGCATTTCACCAATGTGCATGACTGCATTGCTTCTTTTTAAGCTACACAATTTCTTCAACCGGTTTTGTTTTTGCTGCTGCTGTTATTAATAACCTACCTGCCTAAATAAAGGATACACCAACTCCATTGATTAAAATTGAGTATTACATAGAAATACAGTGCAATCCCAGTTCAACTTGAGTTGATGTTCCTTCTCTCTCTTTAGATATTTTGGAAATAAAGTAAATAAAGTTTGTTTTGTCACATAATGTTGACAAGTTAAATTTAAAAAGTTTTAAAATGCACAAATTTACAAGCCAGCTTTCTTCTGATTGGTTGCCCCTCACAAACAGAAGGCCCAACTAGCAGGTGGGTGAGGCTTGTGCCCACATCCAGATCTGTATTATTTTCCATCAAAAGAAGAAAAAAAACTAGAAAAAAAAGCCTAGAGCTGTCTAAAGCTTGGGCTTTTAGCTCACAGGGATTACTCATACACACACACAGACCTTATTATTCAAAACTCATTGCATTTAATATAAGCATCCACCATTTTAACAGTATATTTATGACAGAAAACAAGGAAAAGCATAAAAGATCCCCTTTAAGGTTAATTCATGTGGCATTGCCGACCACAAGGTGCGATATTGGGTGTCTAAAAAAAAAAGGATAAAGTCAACAGTAAAATCTATCATAAAAAAGAAAACCTATAAAATCGAAGTAAGACTCGTAAAAAGAGGTCAAAGCAATGATGAGGCGATCATTACATAAAGGAAAGTCAATTAAAGTGAGTTTTAAGACATACTTAAAAGATTAAAGAGTCTAGAGATAATGAACATTTTATCACCAAAGCAGCTCAGAGATGAGAAACTGAAGTTCGCTTTTGACGGGAACTACTGGACACAAAGTTTCACTCAGAAGCGGAGATCTGTGATTCAAAGATAACTGCACACGCTCCACGCGTGGGTGGGCTTCCAACACGAAAATGTTTGAAAAATGGTATCAGTATGCACCATATCAGCCAACCTTGCCTTGTGCTTCTGCCTTAGTTAGTACAAATGCAGGTATTTCAACTACATTACAGACAGTAAAATCTCCATCCTTCTGGTAACATACCAGCTGTATTAAGTGTTGTTTGTGAAATTAAAATGAAATTAGTAGCTAAATCACAAGACTTACAGGGATTTTCTGACTCAAAGTTGGCCTTGATGTGGTGACTACATATGAAGGTTTGAAGGGTTCATATATATTAAAGTCTCAGTCTGTTTTGTCTTACCTAGTACAGTAATTAAGTGTGTGTTTTACCATTTCTTTTGGCCATGTGATAAGCAAAAATATCTCTTACGATTCAGTAAATTAAACTCCACCAATAAACAAACAAACTTTTTCAACTTAAGTCAAATTCTGAATTAGAAATCTGACGAGAAAGCAAACAGTTATTAGAGCAGCAGCAGCAGCTGTACACCTGACAGCAAAGTTTGTGATTAAAGGATGATGTTTTTCTCATCTCCCCTGAGCTCAGATACATGTTAATTTATCAGTACCTCTACTGATGCATCCAACGGCCTGAAAGCCACTCAGAAAAAAAATGACAAGTTTTAAGTAACACTGCACCATTGTCATTTTATACAAGGTCTGAATGTGCATTCCTTACATTACAATAACAGCCTGATTTAAGGTAAACCTTCACAGTAACAGCATGGAAATATTAAAAGCTTCCGTAACATGAATCTGTACAGGCTTGTTAATAAGTTAACTTTGGCTGAACTATAAGCTGGCAAGGCATCCTTGCATGTGCAGTCAAACCCTGAAGGCTCATTACAAATGATACACTTGTGTCAAAGTTAATTCTACTGCTTTGAGAGATTTTAAAGTGCCCTAAATTAACAGTGATTCCAGGCAATACCACTCTGACTAAATCTGCAGTCTTATTACTTTCAGTATGCAGTGTAGTGCATTTGCTTTCTACGCCTGAAAAGAAAAACTCACTTTTTCGTGGGCTCCACCGCAGCTTTCTTCTGAATGTCCTTGCTCTTGGGCTGAAAGAAGGATCTAACAGAAGAGGATATGCATTCATTGGCCTGATGCATGATTATACCAGTACATGTCTTTATTTAGTGCATTAATATGTAATAAAATCACTAATAAAGCCGCACTTTTACAATACAAAAACAGGATTGCTTCTAAATTAAGAAACTTGCTGAATCACAGATTACCATCTTTGCTAACTAGAGTTAAAGCAATGTAGTTTCACATGGCTGCTTGGATCACACAGCCGCTTTAACACGTCTCTCTGTGGTACAAAAACAGCCTGTCTCTAAAGAGCAGAGTTTATCTAGGTAAAATATTTCCTGTTTTTGTGCCGGTGCTAAAACAACACTCCTGTCCAAACAGGGATTGCAGATTAAAGCATGCTAAAGCTAGCATACAGGTAGTCCAATTAACATTAAAATAACCGTGCATGGATTTCCAGGTGGGGTTTAATACACATTTAAAACCCCCTAAACACCAATTATTACACGCCTACCTCAGCCAGTAAATACTGCACATACACGAACACTCACACACAGGTATCGCCAAGCTAGCGCTAATTTACAGCGAGCTAAATAGAAACTTTGGGTTGCACTTACGCAATGCTCCGCTGCATGATTATCTTTAAACTCGTCCTTCACCTTATACCCGTTTAAAACAAACGTTTAGATTACAGAAAGGGTCCAACATTCACAAGCGAACACACAAACTCCCGCGCTGCAGAGGGGCAAAATAATAAGTTGGAATATTCGGCGCCAAAAGTTGCATCTCAGCCAAAGATCGTCAGAAGAGATATGACTCACTACGTGCGCCGTTTCCGCTCTGCACGCATGCGCGTACAAGTTACTTTGACACAGGTTGTCTACGAGCGGTTCCCAAAGAGTGTGCCAAACAATCATTACTGTAGCTACACAAAAAGTAATGAATGAAATTGCTTGCTCTAAACTAATACATATAAAATAACCTGCAATTTATTTATTTAAATTATTTATTCATTTCTTTTGTACATTACTGTCTATTGTTGTAGTTGTGTATATAGTGTATTGTTGTGTCATTTATGCTTGTTTTTTATTCTGCACATCTGGAGTTAGGAGAAACGAAATTTCAGTCTCCTGTGTAATATATTATTACATGGTCTTGACTGACAATAAAGTTCACTTTGACTTTGACTTTGACTTTAATAGTCTTCCTTTCAGATCGCTCATAAACATTTGTGGTGTCATTTTTACTGCCGACTATATGATGCACATGCAAAGCTTGTGAATGTCATGGGTAAAACACAAGGTTAGTTATAATTACTGGTCAGACTTCTGATTTGTACTCAGTCAGCGCCAACACAGTGTCAAGCAAGCTAAAGCTGCATCTGGAAAGCATGATCAGTTTAAAAAGGATAATGATGCAGGTTATATGTGTTGATGGAGCAAAGCAGAGGGAGAAATGCATATGCAGAGCTCAAAAGTTTTTTTTTGTTTTTTGCTGATATAAATACAGGCCTTGACATTTTGGCTTGCCCTTTGGTGCCAAGCTCACTTTAATTAAAGATACTACTATAACCAGGTATCCTTCTCTATGAGGGACTGCGCTGCATTTTTTTCCTATTTCTGCAGATATTTACAAAACATCACCCATTTTGACTGGCTCCAATATTCCAAAGTAAAATCTGGCTTTTATTGCAGAGCTCTTGAAGGTTAACATGTCACCATCTATTCCTGCCTACATTACGTCCACCAAGGAACAAAGTCACAAGCAGAATATGATGAAGACTACAGTAACTAAAAGAAAGACTGTGAAAAACATAACTAGGTGAAACTGGTGGAAGGTGATTCTCAGACAATTTCCCCCATTTTTGTCATGTATTTGTGAGTTTCATATGAATTGTAGCTCAAAAAGAGATGTGACATTTGAGATATAAAATGAGCGAATTCAGTCTGGACTAGGCCATCAAGTGTCTATTATTCTGCAACTAGAAGCAGTCCCAATCAAAGGCAGACATTTTTCCCAATGAAACCCAAATTGTAGGCAGAAGAGCATCTGAAATTATAGTTAACAAGAGTTTTAAAGGTTACTGGGATTTTTTTTTTTTTTTAGAAAAAAGAGTAAGTAGACCATTGCACAAGGCCAAACGGTGGCTTATTTGTAATTGTGAGCACCCAGAGAGGGAATATCAGATCCAGCTCAGCTGTTTCTCAAATGGGCCAGACCAGTAAAAAAACTGCATAGCAACCTACCTGCCCTTTAACTTACAGAAGTACAAGTTAAAGCTCAGATCAGTGGGGAAAAAAACAAAATCAGATCAGGCATCCTAAAAATCAGCAGTATGACTTAATATGTGCATTGCAATGGATGCAAAAGCTTCACATACAAAGTTTTTGGAAGTAAACAATTGTATTAATTAATTATTTATGACTTAAAGCTGTGACCTGACGATATTAATGAATTAAGTGCAGGTGTTCGCGGCACACTGATCCAGACTTACTTAATAAAACAGAGAATAATAGCAAAATTGTTTAAATGGCGTTCAATTTATTCGGGATAAAATGTTTCAGATATCTGAAAAAACTAAATATAAATTCCACCAGATGCTCCATAACATTACATTAAGAACTTAAAAAAAAAGATATCAGGGAAAATAAATAAAATATAACGTGTACTATCTTTACTGATCAGAGTGATGTCTCCTCTTTTTTATACCTCCCTGCTCAGTCTCTCTCCCGAGGAAAGAGTGTGAAACGTTTATTATTCATCAAAGGCGCTACTGCCCCCTCATGTGTCGGGGTGGTAACTGCAAAAACACTGGCTGCTGGTCCTGACGCTGCACAGACGACATGAAGAGCCTTTTCAAGAGGATTTTCCCTGGGTCTGTTGCAATGCATCATTTATTGAACTCGTATTATTTTCATGAAGCCTGGAGCAGGGGGGCTGAAATGTTAGACAAACAGCTAAAA